>JAURVB010012970.1:0-44825 GCA_033002965.1 Piper betle | reverse complement strand
CGACCGGCATCGGCTCGGTACACGTGTCCTGAAACTGACTCAACTCGAAAAAATAACGGTCGGCCCGACCGGTTCTGAATATAAAACCCTAACTCGAATCGTGGGTTTTACAATATTGCAACTGTGCTTCAGTATTCCAGCCATTGGTTCCAACGGCTGGATAAAAAAAGTTGTGTGGTGTCGCCGCCGCCACCGCTGGCCGACGCGACGCCACCCCCCTACCCCGCCCGTCGCCGCCCCCGGCCGACAGGGCGGCGACGCAACCCCCTCGCGGCGCTCCCCCCCCACCACCGGCGGCGACGGGGCAGGGGATCTAGCCACCCCACCTTTTCCCCTACCGGCCCGCCGCCCCGTAGCCAGGCGACACCACCCCCACCCTGTCGGGGCTGCCGCCCGGTTGCCGCACCCTTCCGAAGCCGGGGTTGGCCGCGACGGTGCACCCCAGCTGCACACCTCCCTGCCACCGCGGCAACGGGTGCCCAGCCGCGCACCCCCACCTCGTCCCCGACCGGTTCTGAATATAAAACCCTAACTCGAATCGTGGGTTTTACAATATTGCAACTGTGCTTCAGTATTCCAGCCATTGGTTCCAACGGCTGGATAAAAAAGTTGTGTGGTGTCGCCGCCGCCACCGCTGGCCGACGCGACGCCACCCCCTCTACCCCGCCCGTCGCCGCCCCCGGCCGACAGGGCGGCGACGTACCCCCCTCGCGGCGCTCCTCCCCCCACCACCGGCGGCGACGGGGCAGGGGATCTAGCCACCCCACCTTTTCCCCTACCGGCCCGCCGCCCCGTAGCCAGGCGACACCACCCCCACCCCGTCGGGGCTGCTGCCCGGTTGCCGCACCTGCTTCCGAAGCCGGGGTTGGCCGCGACGGTGCACCCCAGCTGCCCACCTCCCTGCCCCGCCCCACCGCGGCAACGGGTGCCCAGCCGCGCACCCCCACCTCGTCCCCCGCCCGCCACCCCGCGGCCCCCCTCGTCCCCCACCCGCCACCCCGCCGCACCCCCTCAGCCCCGCCCGCCACCCCGCTGAGCCGCGCCCCTCGTGGCGACCCGCGACTACCTTGCCGCCGCCCCCGGACCAACCCCTTCCCCGTAGCCGCCACCCCCGGCCGTCACCGTAGCCGAGCACCCTTCCCGCCCCCTCCGCCGTCACTGCTGCGGCGGCCCCAGCGACCCCCTCTCATTTTTTTTTTTAATCTTGGCCGTTGGATCCCCCGCCCACCACCCCCACCCGTCGCCGTGGCTGGACAAAGAAGGATTAGCCAAAGTGGTGCATTTGCCGGCAATTCGAAGGGCTTAGTCTAGTCTATTAGATTGATAATAATTAAATTAAAATTTTAATGCAACAAACAAATATGAAGTTATGAGGGAGTGGCATTTGGAGACTTCCTTGAGCTTACTTAATAACCTAACCTTTAGTTTTTCTTATGATATACCATTACACCTATAATAATAAAAGCTATTAGAAGATACAAAATATATGAACAAATCGATGTCCATTGTTATGGAATAAATAAACTTTGTCATACTTAGACATTCTTAGTCTCGAGTATTTATGCATGTTAATATATTAATTACATAAGCAAATATAAAGATTACAAGCATAATTATATCCATTTACACTCTCAATTAATTAGGATGAGTCATCGCCTTTAGATATGATTGAATTATCTAATTGATGCAATTGAGATGCTGCTAGTTGACCCGATTTGTCTTGATACATAAATCTTAAAGTGTCATAGACTTTTATTTTAAATAATCACTTTTGAAGGCCTATGATACTCGTATATATACAAGACACCACCCTACATTATTATGATACTTTCTTACATATGCATTCTCATTGGGCTTTACACGTGAAACCATATTTGTACTTCTTTAAGGGTTTCATCTTTACGGGATTATTTACGAGCATGGTCAAAATCCTTCGTCCCCATTTTATAGTTATTAATATAAATGTGACAACTATGTTGGAAAAATATGTCTATAATTAGGGAGTTAAATTCTGATCTTATGTTAAAGTATATTTATAGATTTTTATCTAAAATGACTAGTCACTTGAAAAAGGGCTTATATACAAGGCACTATCTTTCTAATAAGAAAGGTTTCTCAGGTATAAGACTATTCTAATAAGAAAGCTTTTAAAGACTTAAATTTGATCCGATCGAGATGTAGATTGACAAATTAATGTGATTAGTCTCTGTATAAAAGGTTTCTGTAGACTTGTCTAACCTTTAATGTTTAGAATCAAATCTTGGTAGAATGAGGATGTTCCTAATAAGCACGGTTGGTGAACAACCAGTTTTTATTGAATTGCAGGAATATACCCTTTTGCTCCATCTTGGTCACATCTTTCTTAGCTATAATAAATGATTTTATGGTTAGGTTTTAAGTAGAGAATGTTCTTAGTCATATCAGTGATAACAATTTTTATTGATGTGCCTGCTTACAAGGTTAACATTAATTGCACTCACATATACCCACCAAAATTTTCATTTTAATGTAGTACAATTTTGGCGTACCAATATAATCTATGCAACTACCTGTCCCCTAGAATTGGCGCACGTTTGGCCAGGACACCTCCTCCCTCGTGGAGTTTTGGAAAATAACATTAATTTCTAACCTTCCATGAGGATGTGTGTAAAACTATCTCAAAAAATGTAGCTAATTTTGTGATGTAATTTTATTTTATTTTCCAAGGCAATATATTTGATGTTTATTCACTAACTACAAGCATCAGGAGAAACAACACAACCATGGTGATCGTTTTGTTTTGTATGAGTAATTATCTCCCGTTAAGGATATAAATAAGCCAAACCTCCTCGCAAGCATTTTACGTTCGGTTTGATTCGGCTTGAACTCGTGCTTATTAATTTTGTGCTCGAAAAAATATTCGGCTCGAAATAAATAGCTCGTTGAACAATGAACAGAGCTTGAACTAATGAGTGTTCGGCTCCGCTTGGTTCGAAACTTGAGTTCGATGTGTTTAAATTCAAAAAAATACTCGGTTCGACTCTACTCGTCAATACTATTCAAGTCACATTGAACTTATATAGTGTTGGAAAGAAAAATTTTAATCCTATATAACTTAAGCACTAGTCAAAGCACAAACATTCGCTTGGGTCAAAAATATATCGAGCCGAACACGAGGCCAAATTCAAACACCATGAATTTTGAACAAGCTTGGCTCGACCCACAATACATTAAAGCGTGTCAAGCACTCAAATAAGTTCAAACATATTTGACAAAAATCACGTTAAATTTAAAAACATCTCTATTCAGCTTTGGCTCGACTCAGCTCGTTTACACCCCTATCTCCCATAAGGTCTTACAGTCACCGATCAACATCTAAATACGCATAGGTGATAAAA
This sequence comes from Piper betle, assembly GCA_033002965.1. Taxonomy (NCBI): domain Eukaryota; kingdom Viridiplantae; phylum Streptophyta; class Magnoliopsida; order Piperales; family Piperaceae; genus Piper; species Piper betle. The sequence goes on along the minus strand of JAURVB010012970.1, from coordinate 41,448 downwards.
GATGTTTGTATTAAGGTTGGGTCACCGATCAACATCTAAATACGCATAGGTGATAAAAGATGTTTGTATTAAGATTGCGTGAAAGACAAAAAAAGGTTTACGATTGTATCTGTCTCCAACAAAAACCATGATTCGAGAACTTAAAGGCACGAAGAAGGCAAAACCATGATCAAATTTACAACTTTATCAAGCCCAAGCATAAAGTGAAAGATATGATGTGTGCTCCTGGCTGGGTCTTAAAAAAAGTGGAAAGGCATGAAAGGACATAAAGAACTTAAGGTCATAAAGAAGGTCACCAAAAGTTTTAAAGCATTGATATTTCACATAGTTTATGAAGTTGATAGAAAAAATTTGCAAGATTTTGACCTCAATTATTTAGGATAACCAAGTGTAGGGATGGGCTTAATTGCGATACTCAATTTTCCTATTCAAGTTAGAATAATTTGGATCTAAAAAAATCTAATCAAATTTAAATTCGCCTTTGCAGTTATCATTGTTCATGTATATTTTCTTAACCCGATTATAACCAAATTATCTACATTATTATCCGAGGTCAGAACCAGCCCTAATAATGTAATCACGGTGGGCTTTGATGTTCTTCATCGTGTTTCTCAAGTCCAACTCTCAGGCCCATTAGCACTTCACTCTCCAAAGCCCAATGTCATGGCTCAAGGATCAAAAATTACAAACCCAAAAAATTTTCACTACGCCACAATGGCCACACCGCCAAAGCATATCAATCTTATTAACAAAATAAAAAAAGAGAGAGATTCAATCAAATGAAATATAATAAAATAAAAATAATATATCAATCAATTTATTATAATATATCTATTTATTTAATTAGAATTTATTTCTGAAATTAGAATAAATCATCTCTTCATTTAATTTAAAATTTGCCTCCTAGAATTTCTCAAGGCCAAAATGGCGTAGACGGATCAGGCGTGTCCAAAAATATTTCCGTACAGACAACTCCCCCTTTAAATGCCCGGTGTCTTACCTGATCACAACCCGAGAAACCAATCTCCACTGTACGCCCCCGGGCCCCACACACTCAATCCGAAACCACCGCCGCGTATATCGGACATGGCCCACACCTCCTCAACCGCCGTAACCCTAGCCTCCGACGACGGCGACCACTCCGCCTCCGCCGGCACCGGCACCGGCACCGGCACCGACGCCCCGTCCCGGCTCAACGCCCGCGCGCCGGAGTTCGTCCCCCGGAACGCGAACTACCAGCACCACCGCCACCCCCACACCCGCGCCGTGGCGGTGGCGCCGGTGCACTTCTTCCCGGCTGCGCCGGCGGCCGATGATCGTGAGGCTGGCCCCGCCGAAGAGGGGCTCCCGGAGGAGGCCGTGCAAAAAGTTGTCAATCAGGTTGGCTGTTCGTTTCCCCTTTTGATGGGATTGTGAGTTTTTTAGAGGTTCTTGCTTTTGATCTATTGTTGTTGGAGCAGAATACCAGAAATCCTTTTGAGTTTCGTATTTGGTGTTTTTATTTTATTTGTTGGTGAGAATGGTTGTGCTTGAAATATTGGTAGGTGGAGTACTATCTCAGTGACGTGAACCTCGCCACAACCGATCACTTGATGAGGTTTATTAATAAAGATCCGGAGGGGTTCGGTAAGATTGATCTTCTTGTTTTTGGAGTTTTGTATTGTTCATATCGTTATGCAGACCGGTAGGATCTTAACACTTTTACTACCAGAGTGATAAGAGGTAGTCTTTTAGTTTAATTGTACTTGATGAAATATGTGCTTAAAAAGTAGAAATTTTTTCTGTGTTGTAGTGTTTTTCTGTTGTAGTGTTTTTGTAATGTCTGGGTTGTATACGGACCGTACTAGTTTTCTGGAAGTAATTGTGTTGTGAATAGCTTAGATTCAGGTGTATTGCAGTTTTGTTCAGAGTTATTGAGGCAAACCAGATTGATAGGCTCAATCTTTTAGTTTACTTGCACTTGATGGAATATGTGCTTAAAAAGTAGAAATTTTTCTGTGTTGTAGTGTTTTTGTAATGTCTGGGGGACCGTAATAGTTTTTCTGAAAGTAACTGTACTGTGAATTGCTTCGATTCAGGTGTATTGCATTTTTGTTCAGAGTTATTGAGGCAAACCAGATTGATAGGCCCAGGCTTTGAGACATGATGATTCTCAAAACAACTTTATTTTGTGAATATTATCCGTGAAATGCCCTGCTAGATGGCTAGGTCACTTGAAAATAACATAATGAACTCTCATTGAAACGATAATAGAAGAAGAACAAGCCGTACAATGGGGGTTAGACTTTTAAGTTAAAGCTTTGAAAATGGTAAGTAAAAAAATATTTTTGGTCAGCTGCATAAATTCTGTGATAATGCAAAAATACCAAGCTGGCCTACATATTAGTTTGAACAATTTGATGACTTCATAAAACCTTAGGATCAACTTAAGTTAATGCCTGCAAGATAGGAAAACTTAAACTACTGAATTAGTCTGTCTAGGAAGCCCTTGCGCCCGCCCATCTTTATCATATGTTCTGCTTGTCGAAGAAAGTAATCACCTATCCAAATCAACATTCTCTTTTTTAGGAGTAGATTGGTAGGGTGGCATGCATTGTGTATAGGTAATTTTTCAGGGATAGTGGGTGCAACAAAAATTAAACTTTTTTTTCTAAGACAACTCAAGAAACTAATGCTTCTTTTCTAAACAGTGCCTATATCAGTCATTGCTGCGTTCAAGAAGATAAAAGCTCTTGTTCACAGTCATGCACTTCTTGCAGATGCTTTGCGAACATCTTCAAAGCTTGTAAGATTTTGTTGGCTTTATTGTTTTACATATTATTTAGTGTTGAGAAAAATAATGTTCTCTCTCGCAAACCAGATTGTAAGTGACGATGGAAAAAAGATTAGACGCCAACAACCATTCACTGATACAGATTTAGAAGAATTGCAGGTCACATTATCAATAATCTTTTTGCATTCACTTCTGTTTTATCTGCTCATTTTATTCATCCCCATCTCTATCACTTGTATGCACTTTTTTAATGTATTTTATCACTTCTATGCAGTCTCGTATTATTGTTGCTGAGAATCTGCCTGAAGATCATTCTCACCAAAAGCTTATGAAGATTTTTTCTTCTATTGGGAGGTAGTGGGAACAATGCCAGCTGACTTCTTCTGCTTAGTTGGCTGCTTTTTATGTTCATTCTCTGACATCTTTTTCTGACAGTGTTAAATCAATTCGAACTTGCCCTGCTCAGCCTGGTAACAATGCAACTTCTGCAGCTTCTAGGGCAGGAAAAATGGAAATGCTTTTCAGTTCTAATAAGGTATCTTCATTTTCAACTCATGAATGGCCTTCATAGTTCTTTGAAACTGATTGCTAGTGTGTCTCTTATACTTCTTGCAGGCTTTAATTTCTGATTTGTATTTATTTTCACTGCACTTGTGTTAAATATGTGTTTTCTATGCTTGATTTTTGGTTGTATTTTTTTCTTATGTCAGCTGCATGCATTTGTGGAGTATGAAACTGTGGAGCTTGCTGAGAAAGCTGTAAGTTACCTTTGGTTTGACTAACAATTGATCCCTATTGTGCTGTTCAAATGATTTTACATATTTTATTTTAATAGGTTACTGAGCTGAATGATGAAAGAAATTGGAGAAGTGGCCTCAGAGTTCGGTTACTGCATAAGTGCATGGTACTGTGTGCTATGTTAAACCTGGTTTTTGTAGGGCTTTTAGAAAAAAATTCATCACACGTCATTTTACTGTGTTGTTACTGTGTTTGTATAGTTTTTGGGAAAATGATTCCTGTTCATTATCATCATATACTCAATTGTTGTCAGCCTTTTGGATGTTTTTGTCATTGTTTAATTGATTTCACAATAAAATGGATGACATAGAAGCATGTGGATTCATGCCAGATTTATATGCTGGATGATGAAATGAATCTTAATCATAGATCATTTGCCGATAACCAAACATCTGATTAATAGTAGTTATTCTTAATTTATTTTCATTTCCTAGTTTATTTCATAGTTTATGTTTAATAGTTGCATGCGGAATTGCCATCCTAGTCATGTTAGAATTGGATTAAGTTTAAGTAACGGTTCCTTACTGTAAGATAAACACTTTTACAAATACATCAATATGTCATTGTGCCATTGAGTTTGATTTTAGGTGATAAAAAATTAACTTCTTTAATTTTGTTTTGGTGCTAATTTCTTTTGGTCTAGTTTTCTCTTCAATATTTTCCTCCTCTTTATTAACCACTAAAAGAGGAATGAGGAATGCTATAGTTTCTATTTGCACAGTCCAGAAAAGACAGAGATTTGTGTCATACTTTCTCTTGATTTACCTGCACGTGGACTATCATCTTGTACTACAAGAGTGTTGTCTACCTTTCCAAAATATTGGATAAAGCATCATGAGATAATTGTGATTAATAAAATGTACAAGTTACATTCCTGGAAAGGAAACATACATTGTTGGTAGCATGAAACAACAGAACTAGCTGTTTTATATTTATCTATTAGTAATTTATAATCTATAGTATTAGCTGAAAATAATAAGATTAATAATTGTGCCAGCATTATTTCCTCTGTTGCTAGTTTGTGGTCTTAATATGAATTATTGAACTGTGAATTTAATATGTGATAGCTTTATTTGGAAACTGAATTTGTTAATATTTGGATACAATCTATGATAGATGTTTGGAAGAAATATAACAAAATTTGGACATTAACATGAACAATATTGTAGACAAAACCGGCTCGAGGGAGAAGAGGGCAAGATGGTGATTGGAATGGGGAGGAAGAAGATGCATCCACGACCGAACCGCCAATTGATAAGCACCAGCAAGATGATTCTCAAGCACTTGAAAGTTCACTTGATCAAACGGTAAAGAATCAATTACAATTATTTATATTTCAAATGTAATCCAAGTAGATTTTTTGCCATTTGATTATTGCTTGTGTTGAAATATACCCTGGCATGAACAGGGAGAGGAAAACTTTAATGAGAGGGAAGGTGGAGGCAGAAGAGGTGGCAGAGGTCGCGGTAGAGGCAAGGGTCATCGAAGGGGCCAGCACCACAATAGCAGAGGTGGCCATTCAATAGGTACGCCCCCTTCCAGTAACCATATCCACAATGATCAGCAGGCGATGCTGAAACTACCACCTGGCCCCCGTATGCCTGATGGCACCCGAGGCTTTACAATGGGGCGTGGAAAACCACCACAAACTGCTACTACATCGGTACCGTCTTCATCTCCTACGTAAATGGTTACCTTAATGTTATTGTGCTGTGCTTGTGCGTATGGCGGGGCTTACATAAAAGGGCCTACCCATATATATAATATAATATATGAACTACTGTTATGCGAGGGTAGTGCGCTGGGGGTGGCTTTATGCCTTTTGGTTTTAATTGAACTTGGAGTGAATATATGTTCCCGTCTTTTGTTCTATAGATACTAACTAATAATATTATATATATAATCATTAAAAAAAGTGAAAAGAAAAAGGTTTAGAAAGAAGTTTGATAATGTTGGTTCAATTTTTTGTTACTTGTTAGTGATGCTATGAGGCCGAACTCATCTTTGAGTATGCAGTGCCTCCCTTTGATGATCTTGTAATTGCTCGGAGAAATGTGGTTTGGGTTGTAAAAACACAAACTCATCTTGGTTGTGGCTTTTATGTTGAGCTAAGGTGTTGTGCCCGACTTGATAAAGCTTGATTTTATGCGTGATAATTTGTTCTTAAATTATTCGTTGGTGTTTCCATCTGCGTATGTTTTCGATGGGTTTATCAGAGTGTCACCACCTTTAAATCGTGACAATGCGACCTGCAACGAATCTCAATCTTGCCATATATTTTCCCTTGGACCAGTCTCTCGTCTTTCTTAATCGTCCATAGTAGTTCTACCTATGAGTTTCCACTCGCGCAGGTTGTTGACCCTTTTGACGCAAGAACGAACGTTTGTTTTGGGAGCAAAGTCCCGCTAACATCATAATGATGTATTTATTTATCAGTTAATTGGCCTCTACTATCACAAACAGATTTGCAGGATGTGTTTGTGGTGGTGGTTGGGGGCGGGGGGCGTTTGGATGGGGAAGGGTGGCGTTGGTTTTCTTTTGCATCAAACTATGGCTGCCCCATTTGGGGAGTACTGGTTTGAAGTTAACGCTCATCCTGATGGCAAAAACGTTTCAAGAAATAACAGATTTTGAACAAGATAGAAAGGATTATTAGTTTATAAGGACAAAGCAAGTGGCCTATTAGCTCAGTTGGTTAGAGCGTCGTGCTAATAACGCGAAGGTCGCAGGTTCGAGACCTGCATGGGCCACGTCTTTTTTAATTACTTTTTGGCAACAGATTGATTACTTTGTGGTGTATAATGTCATATGTTTTTAGTTCTTTTTCCTCACACGTTTTTACTTATTGTATAAAGTTTCGTCGTATAAACTATAAAGTCTCTTGGGCGTCTTAACAAAATTTTTGTTTAATGTATCTAAAATGCTCAAGATCCTAGTTCCACACAGGTCATGAATTGTTGTGATAAATGAGAGGGAATGCTCTGGTCTTCAAGTTGAATGCTGACAATTGATGAAAAAAGAGATAAAAAGAAAGTAAACGATCTCAACAATTGATGAAAAAGAGACGTTTTCATTGATGTTGGCAATGTCAATGCATTACAGTAAAGCCACCACATACACACTACTAATTAGAGAACTTAATTACTAGTAATCAAAGCCGTCACATCGACGTCATGTATACATATCAATATATCTTAGTTGCTGTCCCGCATAATGAATTATAAATTCTTGGTTTCACTGTCCACTCGATCAATTATCATACATGACTCGCTCAATAGAAGAATAGACAATTTATGTGAGCTTAAACATATTAACGAAAATCATCATCTTTGACAAAGTCCGGCAAACTGCTAGCTAAATCAACAAAAACCCATGTCACCTGACTAATCTTTCTACAATTCTTTTTGTTTTAAAGATGTTAGGACATCTAATCGACGAGGGAATCGACCCAGGAAGAGCCAGCAAGTTGTAGCTTGGCACCACTCACTTCAATTTTAATAATACTTGTGGATGGCAAAACTGTGCTTCACATTGTTATGAAGAATTCCTTTTCTTCCATGTTGCAGCAGTATGATATTGTTGTCTTCTGAGATGCCAGGTCGTCTCAAGATAGCAGAGATTCAGAACAGCAAAAGAAGAGAGTAGTTAGTATCTTCCTCTATTGCTCCGAGAGATGGCTGCCCCAGTACTGCCTCAGCAGCAAATGAGCCAAGAAAAGAAGATCGAAGAAGAGGAAAGTAAAGAAGAGAAGAGTATAGATAAGAAGGATGGCTTCTGCCAAAGGTATTTTTCTCCTTACCATTTAGCAACACTAATTTGTCATATTGAAATTGATTAACTTCTCATATGTATTTGTAAAACATTAACTTGTGACATGCAAGTGTATATATGATCCGGTCTTGCAAGTGCAAGATATTAATATTTCTATTTAGTTTTCTAATTTAAAAATATCACTTAACTGCAAAAGTTAATTTAGCTTCATTTCATCAAATAATATCTTCATCATCTGTTTTGCCTGCAGTCTTCTCTCCTGCGGTCAGTGCTTAACCTGCTGTCTGAACATCCTGTCATGTTTCTCAGGCTGAGATGAAACAAAAAGACAACTGTTTTCTCTCTTTTCTTATGAAAATTATTGTATGATGATTTCTGGTCTGTTTAATTTTATGTTGGTCTATATTCAAATCAAAATGCACTCTGGTTTGAACCATTTTTTTACAAAAAAAATGGAGCAATTTTAAATACGAAACAAACGAGAAAATAAAAAATGAAAAATATTGAAATTTGCCTACTCCTTCAAGCTGGATTATAAATTCCACTATAAAAACAATTAGAGAAATAGAAGCCGACCTTCAAAACTATTCAAACTTTGATCTCTGCAGGCTTCTTTTACTATGTAAATATTTGACTCTGTGGTAAAAATTTAAATGTATACACAATAAACTTGAAAATAATTCTGTCAACCTTGTAATATCATTTATTTGATTGATAATATCCAACAAAATAAGAATCAACGAACGCAAGAATACCCACCGAATGTATTTCTCATTCAACCTTCTCAATAATCACATCTGTGTATAACCTGACATGTTTTGACTACTCAAGATCGGTTTGATTGGCACGAAAAAAATGAAAATTTTATCAAATTTATAAAAAAATAAATTTATGGTAAAATCATTTAAATTATTTTAGGCAGAGATGCGACAAACCTTAGACATTTCATCTCCATATAATTTCTCATAAAAATACAAGAAGAAAGAGAGAAAATTTTTTTAAGGGAAGATTTTATATCATAATTAAAATTTATGTTGTAATTAAATTTTTATAAATTACAATTAAATAAATTTTATACATTACACGACTTTTTTTATGTTAGAAAACATTGTTCACTATGGTCAACCTGCTTATCTGACTTGCTATATAGTCTCGAGTTAGCAGAGATTTAAAACAGCAAAAACGAGAGTAGTCTTCCTGTAGGTAGAAGATATGGATGCCCCAACACTGCCTCCACAACAAATAGGCGAAAAAAGAAGATTGAAGAAAAGAAGAGTAAAGATGAGAAACATGGTTTCGCCACCGGTATTTATCTCCTTATTTCGCAACACTAGTTTGTCATGTTGAAATCATGGTTGCATGAATCGGAATCGGAATCGGAATCGGTTTTCCAAGGAGTCGGAATCGGAATCGGTCTGAATCGGCCAAGAATCGGTTCAGTTGAATCGGTCCAAATTAATTTAATCGGTCATATATAATAATTTGACAATTTATAATATAAATATATTAAAATTGGGTATTGATGTTATTTTGATATTATTCTGTATATTATAGTTTCTGATATTTTTAAATATTTTTTAAGATTTTTTAAATTATTTAGAATTAATTATTATTTTTGACTCGAGTTAGACTCGAGTCAACTTTTAATTACGAGAATGCCACTCTTTACCCCCGCCGCCGGCCCGGTCGGCGGCGAGTCTCGAGGCGGCGATGTCGGAGGATGTCGGCAGCCCGGTCGGACGAACAGTCAGCGGCCCGCAGCCGGCGGCGAGGCGGCCCGGAGCAGCGGCGAGTCGGCGGCGAGTCGCGGCGATTCGTGCGTCACAGCCCGATTCGGTCCGGCCACACTTCGGCGGCGACGTTGCGAGGTCGGCGGCGAGGTCGGTAGCCCGGTCGGCGGCGAGCCCGGAGTCAGGGAGCACGGCGGAGGGCGGAAACGGGGCGGCGCGGACGGCGGCGGCGGCGCGGGGAGCGGGTTTGATTTTAGGTTTTTAAAATCCAAATTACCATTTTACCCATGCTTAAATAATTTAATAAAAATCATACCTAGGGTATTTTAGTAATTTCATTAAAAAACCGATTCCGATTTAAATCGGCCGATTCCGATTCCGAGTTAAATCGGTCGGAATCGGCCGAACTTCGGCCGATTCGAGTCGGCCCCGAAATCGGATCGGCATCGCGCCGATCCGATTTAAATCGGCCGATTCCGCACGGAATCGGCCGATTCGTGCAGCAGTGGTTGAAAATGATTAACTTCTGATATGCATTTATAAAACACACTTGTGACATGTATAGATTATGATTAATCACTCTGAAATAGTATATATATATATATATATATGATCTGGTCTTGCAAATGCATTGTATAAATATTTGTATTTAGTTTTGTAATTTAAAAAATATTACTCAACTGTGAAAGTTGACATAGCTTCATTGTTCATCAAATAATTTCTTCATCATTTGTTTCGCTTGCAGTCTAATCCTCTGTTGTCGCTGTTCAGCCTGCTTAACCTGCTGTGCAAACATCCTGTCATGCATTCCAAGCTGAGATGAAATAAGAAGACTTTTGTTTTCTCTTCGGTTGTCAAAATTAGCCTATGTTGACTTCTGATATGTTTAATTTTACGTTGATCTATATTCAAAATGTACTCTGGTTTGAGTCAATTTGTCAAAAAAATGGAGCTATCTAAAAACCGAGACCAACAAGAAAAAAAGCTGAAAATAAAGCAGTGTGCCTGCTCCCTCCAGCTGGTTTAGAAAGTCCACTACAAGTACAGTGAGATGTAGAAGGTATCCTTCAAAACAATATAACCCCCACTACTTTCTCTGCTGACCTCATTTGCAACGTAAACGTTTGACTTTATGGTAAAAATTTAAATGTATTTATAATAAACTTGAAAGAATTCTGTCAACGCACGGAGCCTGGGTGAAGATGCAGCCTTGTAATATCGTTTATTTGATTGACAACAGCAAAATAAGGATCAATGAACACAATAATACCCACTTGATGTATTTCCCATTTTACCTCCTCACCAATCACATCTGTGTATAACCTAACAATAAATAAGCAATTACAAAAATAACTACACGGGAAGAAAGGACCCATTTGAGCTTCCTTCCTTTATACAAAAAAATTTTCCCCTTCTATTGGGGCTGCTTGAATAGCAAAGATCAATCAAGGTAGAAGAGAGTAACAATTTTTCTCATTTCTTTTGCCTCTTGGCAGGTTTCCATTAACAATTTACTGTCATGAAAGGCAAAGCAAATTACTTGCTGCACATGTGAAATGATGTCCCTGTTACATAACCTGGTGTTCGACCAAAACTATGTCAGAAAAAAAATGTGAGATTAAAATTAAATCTTCAAGAAAAATTTTATGAAGAGGAAGATCCAATTGGCGTTTCATTCTTTATAATAAAATAGGAAAAGAAAAGAAGATCCCATTTTCTATTTCCGCAAAAAGACAGAATATTAGTGTATCTTTAATATGCAATCAACAAATGGAAATGAAGATGGGAATTTTAACCTTAGACGCTATAAGTTGCAGCAGAGTTAACTCTGAAATATATACAAAAAACAAAAGCTTCTACATTCTTTAAACGTGAAAAACAGACCTCAGACTGGCCTTTTTAAAGGAACATCCCAATTGAAGCTCAATATGTGCCCATTAGACAAAATATAGAATTTCATTATCATGATCCATTTTTATCACTTTTAGGACAAGATATAGATAGCAAAAGATGGTTGAAAATAAACCTGCTAGCTTGAATTAGGGGTAGATGATCATTATATGGCTTCTCAATCAGATTCTTCACCTTTAAAAAAAACGGCATGAGATAAAGTGAGGCCAGATAATAGCTGGAAAATTATAGATGATAGTTTTCATATACACTTGGAATGGTCTGGAATCCATAAGAAAAAGAAGCTTGTGCCAGCTGTCATTCATTACTCCAATGTAACTAAAAGTAAAATAGAATATTCCAAGTAAATCGCCATCATCATCATTGATCAACATAATCATCAGTATAGTTGGAATTTATATTACTGATTGATTGCTTTCATGTTTCGGTTGTTGACATAAAACTCATGCACAAAAAAATGGCAAGTTTTTAACAAGATGCATTTCCTGTTTCAACCTTCAAAGAGGGGAAAATAAGATGAGGATTTATTAGTAAATTACAATGACCAACTCCAATATGTAAAAATCAACATAAGGGCATATTGGTTCTTTTATTGTAGATTTTAGGGATTTTCCATTAAGAATAGAAATTGATCAATGATTCCTCTTGGTTATAATGACCACATTTCATGGTTACGGATTTGTTTTTCAACAACTCGAAGCATTCTCATCAACTGGATGATGGAACCATATATTTATTCGTAAACATTGAGCCTGCTAAAGAGATTGTTCAGTATCATCATCAACTGAGGTTTCAAACTTTCATAGCATGAAAAGCTGATGGATAGAAGGATTTATTTCAATCTTACCTTGGATAGTAATTCTTGACTATCAGGTGGCTGCAACTTCAAGCTTTGTGGCAGAATAACAGTCAACAATTCGGGTTTCTCTGCCCTCAAAGCACCTCTTATAACAGCTGCATTTGTCCCCGAAGCTCCAGATGTGTAGATATGATTTTTCTGTAAGAAAAAAAGGGGCACTCAATTGCTTGACAACAAACGAATGGGATGGGACAATATTTCACAGTCCAAGGTTTCAAGAATCATACAGTGATGATCATAGCATAGCTCAAAATCTCTATAAGCTGTTGGTGCATGAAACCCATATTACGCGTACCAAAGAACCCAATTGCCCTTGACCCTTGCTGCTGAATAGCTAAAAGTTCCTTTTTAAAGGCAAAAAACAAGCAAGCATCAATTCAGTCAAAAGATCCCTACATAATTTCAACTTTTTCAATAAACAAAGCACATACATTACATGAAAAAAATGATATCTTTTCCACATAAATCCATCACAATAATGGCATAACACCCAAGAATTTGACCCATATGACCAGACAAAAAAAACGCTATATATCTTTTCCATACAACTCCATTCGAATTAGAGCATAAGGCCTAGAAACCCAACATTGGACAGGCGCATATGAACAAATACAAAGCAGACCACAAACAAACCTGCAAATAATCAAGATCAGGAATTGGCTTCAATTCAGAGACAACCGCAGTCCCAGAGCCCTCCACCAAGGATTGAGCCTGAGTAGGCAGTTTCGTCAAGACCTCATCCTCGGACCCAAACCTCTGCACCACAGCGTCAGGAAGAACACTGCCACCACCACGAACCTCCACGCTTGCATCACACCTCAACACTCTACAAACCTTCTACACAAAACAGCACAAAACACAATCACAAACCCATTCTTCCCAATCAAAAAGGTGAAAAGAAAAAATAAGGAAGGTACCGGTGGTAGAGAGAAGAACCTCCGCCGCCGCTGCCGCAGCTTACTGGCCACGACCCAGTTGGAATTAAGCGAGGAAGACGACGAAAAGAATCGATTTTGATAAGAGGGAGAGGAGGATTGGAGCAAAGATAGGAGCTTTAGGGAGGAGGGGGATGTAGGGAATGGGGTGGTAGCGGCGGCGGTGGTGAGGAGGGGCGGCCATGGTCGACCGTCTCTACCTCGACAAGGTGAAGGAGGTCCGGCCAAGCTACGACTAACACACAAGAGTGGGAGAGTTGAAATGGTTTTTTTATTTTTTCCATCCTCAGATGAATATTATAATTAATTAATTAATTAGTAGAGATGAAAAAATATATATAGAACGTTTTTACTCGAAAATGGAGTTTTATTGATTTATCTAGGCGTGAAAAAATCAAAATAAATTACTAGAAAATAAGAAATTTATTTAAAATCAGGTTTAATTATAAGAAAAGGGAAAAATTAAAATTGTATAAAATATCCTCAATTAAAAATAAATTAAAAATAAATTAAGACAAATTTGTAGGAGTATCGATCGTCACGGGGTCAGGGACTATCATGTCGGTTACTTTAATAACCATGTAGTGGTTAGATTGAGTTGTCATTGACAATATTCGGTAACTGAGGCCGGTTATAAGCAATTAGGTTTAGTCGCCTTAAGGTCATAGTTAAAATATTTTTATATATAATATTAAATTATATAAATTTTTAAAAAAATATATGTTAATATATAAGATTAATTATTATAATATATTAATATTTTTATATATTTTTATATAAATATATATAATATATTTATTATCAATTCAAAGTTTAGTTTAATTTTGGGTTTCAGAATCGGATTAGGGTCTACGTTACAAAAGTGTATGTGGCGTATTTAATAAACCCGGACCATTTGACAACACTTGTTAAAAAGGTCACGATCGGAAAAGATAGGCTGCACAAATGAAATCATTTATAGCCACGTACAATTACAACGTAAGGCTTAGTCTATCAATTTTTATCGAAGGGTTTACGATAAACACTTCTATTCTATGATTCGTTCACATGAAAGCTCTTTTGCTATATTCCTTTTCAACGTGGGTGGAAGCTGTGTTTTCTTTTTGCCAAATTACTTTGCATACAAATCTTATAACGCATTCTTACTCTCTTTATTAGGGCCTCTTTGCAGTACATACAATAGTGAAACTCTAAGAAATGGATTAATAGGATTTTTAAGCATAGTGGGAGTAAGAAATGGGGCTTCTTTCATGGGCCTTTCTTTACTTTGGAAAATAGGATGTTCATTGTGCATGTCAAGGTGAGAAAATTTAGAGTAAAAAGGGTATTTGACAATGGCAAAAGGAGGAGAGTGCATTAGATTTTCCAAGGTCATGTGTTGACTGTGCTGTCCAGTGGTTTTTATTTTTTGAAACATGCTATCTTTATGTGTTTGGGAAGGTTAAACAAAGGTATGTAGAAGAAAGCACCAAGGAGAGCCTAGGCTTACATGTATATTGTGCGTCTGGACTGGGCATGCAGCTTTATTTTAGCATGACTAAATTGAGTGCTAAACCAAAGTCCAAACTGGGTTATAGAAAATCTTCTCAATGACCTCATCAACTAGTTGTGCTAGCAGATATATATTTTTGTACTAATCTATTGTCACCTCCTAATTTACGAAAGTGACTATAATGTGGTTTGATGAGTTGGTAAAATACGAGTCTTGACTTTACCTCTCTATTATGAACTTCAGGACGTGAATTTCACCAAGAATTAGTAAATAAGGAAAATAAATAACAAAAAGCAAGAAAATACATAGAATTAAAATATTTTCATATTTCGAATTAGAATTTTTTGCTACAAATAACCAATAAATTATTAACCATCAACCTCCAAAACGATGCATAGAAAACCTTTATTTTCTCCTTTTCTACAAAATTCATATAGACCGTCTATACAGATCGCAAATACTTTTGTAGATACTGAAATAACATCCGTAAAAAAGGAATCTGCAAGTGTTATGTCAAACTCAAAATTAAAATTATTTTTTCTTATCTAATATTATATTCTAAGCTATGAATAATGCTTCTTTATTTTATATATATTAAAGGATTGTCATTTTGAATAATATTATTGCTTAAATCACAAATACACATAACTTTTATTATGAATCTTAAGTATGTAGTAAGAAATAAAGGATATTTTTAACTCAAAATTTACATTTTATTTTTTAATATGAATTTTTTATATAATTAAGAATATCTTATTGATTTATTCCTTGTGATAGAAATTTTTAAGTGTGTAATGAAAGAGAATGGGTGTGTCTTTGGCTTATTATAGAAAAGTTTGAAAGTGTTTTGCCCGAGATCTTTTCCTAGAAAGATTCTCCACTCCATATAATAAATAATAAATAAATCTATAGGGTTGGATCAAGCGCAAAGAAAAAAGGTAATTTATTTACATAAAGCTTTGGATAGCCGATTTCTGTTGGACTTTGAATTTTCCTCGGGCACCTGGTCACCAACCAAAAGAGAGATACTTTGTAAATTAGATTCATTTAAAACAAATTGTTTAGATTTTTATTTTAATAAAATACATCCCTTTTTATTTATTTTTGAGTTTGAATATTTTAATTTATGTTAATTTTATGGTTTATGTTAATTTATGTGATATCCATATTTGTGTCCGTATCAAGAATAATATTTTTGATGACCTAGATGGTGTCCACAATAATTTTGCCGATACGGCGCAGACGGACATAAACAAAAGGGTGTCCGCATCTGTAGATACCCTTAATTCTCGACATATATAACCATCTATGTACATTCACTAGGAAGTTAAAATTTATGCAATTTTGATTATAATTCAAAGTCCCAAAGCTTTAAACTATGATCTAAACTTACTGATTTAAAGAGCTCGAATAAGACTGGTAACCCCTAAATATATGTTGCAAATGGCAGCTGCATCCTTTAAGGTTGTTAAAACTTACAGCCAACCTCCAACTTCCTTATCAGTACTCATATGTTCTCAATTACTGCTCCATGACAACTTATAGATATGTTACCTCAACTCTTGACTGTAAGCTGCAAACCTTCCTTTCTATGTGACATATTCATTGATCTATGCTAATCCTTTCATGAACAGATCCTTAATATCCTAACAGTTCACTTTCATCATCCTCTTTGTAGTGTTCTTTACCAACATGGATTAATGGCAGGCAAGATACATAGGCTCCTTCTAAAAGAAGGAGATGACTGAATACTGACCTCATATCTTTAACATCTCCCCATGTTGCCATCAGAAAAAATGGTCTTTACCAACATGAATTAATGGCAGGCAAGATACAAAGGCTCCTTCTCAAAGAGGGAGATGACTGAATACTGCTCTCATATCTTTAACATCTCCCCATGTTGCCATCATAAAAAATGGTCACATCTCCGCATGTTTTGGTTAGTTTTTGATGATGTATTACAATTTCTTCCCCCAAAACTGACTTCTTTGGTCATTTCCTCAACTACCTCCGCAAGCAATTACTAATTTCTTCATTGTTTAAAGGGTTTGGTCTGGTAAATTAGTTTTCATCCCCCCTGATACTAAGGGGTGCACACATGCTACAGACGATACAGTGGTTGTTGCAGTTTTAAGGTATAACTATATGACAAAACCTCATAAATGGTCTGTTCAATTAGATTAGGAGAAGCTTGAATAATATATCTGTCGATAATGAATTAAAGCTAGATACTTGTGGTGCAAATCGTATCATGCCAACCTTGATTTGTAATCTATAGATAATATATGCATGTTACTTCCCCAAGCAAAAGCATTCATATATGTAGACATGGAAGCCTGGTTTCATTTGCATGGCACCATGATACTCTGCGGCAATGGAAAATAGGCACTGAAACTAATGGTGGGTCTACGAGAAAACGAGTTTAATTAGAGGCGAGGGGGAGATTATTCTTTTACGATGAGGGATTTTATGACAAACTTGGAACTCCGGTGATAAAATTTTAATCATGCATGCCCGTTTTTCTTGTAGTGTTGCATGCTAACATATGATGGTTCTATTATATTAGTGATCTAGAATAATATTATTAGACTACTAACTATTGACCACTTTGTTGTAAATGACAACTGGACCCACAAAAGGAGATGGCCAGCTACTTGTTGGCAAACCTTAAATCAAGTCAACTAAACAAATTCAAAATAAAGTCTACATTTTCATTGGATTCCTTTTACTAATTATTATCACTAAATCAAGCTTTGATGGTTGAATTTGGTTATAGAATTTCCAAATTCCATGGTAGGCTATTCTCATAATAATCAAAAACAACATCTGTGCTTACAAATTTTAATGTACTCACATAGATAGTGACTCGATAATAGACGTAATATTTTGACCAATCTCATGTCTTGAAGAACCACTTTTACCCACTTCAATATGAGTGCAATCGAGTCAAAACATTAGGTCCAAAATCTCAATTGAAATGCATAGAAATTTCATCCCCCTCTTGGGTAGATGTTAACCACCAAAACTGCATCACCACCTCATTGTTGAAATGTCAACAGTGAGTACTTACCAATTACCGGCCATGGCCCCAGCCATTGAATATGTTGCACCCTTTGGCCCAGTGTTCCACATTTCATGGCAATTTCAACCGTTATTAACGGGTTTAATTGAAGCCAGTAACGAAAGTAAACTGCCCCGCCTTTCCCTCCTTAATTAATCCTTGATTTTGGTAGTTAATTAAGACATAACAAGTCAAGGGACATTAGACCACATTAGAGCAAGTCATGTTGTGTGTAGAAGTAGAAGGCGCCGAAACCAGCGGGAAAGGTGAAGAAAGGCAAGACAAACAGCCTAACCTCCTTCCTCCCTTTTCAGACTTTGTGATCATGAACCTGTAACTCCATTTTTTTCTCCATTGTTGGTTTCATGGAGTTTGAACTAGCATACTTGGACTAATGAGGTAAACGTTTTTAAAACTCATTTTTTCATAGTTTTTGTCGATTCTCACCAAGCATTAATTCATTAAATTCAACTATTGTGCATTATATAATTAGTGATTGAGATATGACTTTGAAGGTTGCCATGGGCCATGACCAATGCACTTATAAAAACATGTAACCCCCATGGCTAGTTACTCATCCCTTTCTCATGATTCCTTATGTGTAACATGTTTATCCTTCCACACCACCAAATCCTCTCAACCTTCGTCTCCCTCAAAATGGCTAATATGGCTAATGGTGTTTCATTTCTCTTCTCTGTTTGTTTCTTCTTCCTCTTGATCACCAAGTCCCAATCAGTCTATGTGGTGTCCAGCTACGGCGCCAAGGGCGACGGTCGCACCGACTCGACGGCTGCCTTCCTAAAGGCGTGGCACGCCGCCTGCTCTGCCTCGGGGTCCGCCTCCATCTATGTGCCCGGAGGAAGCTATTTAGTAGGGCCGGTCAAGTTTGAAGGGCCATGTCGGAGCAGCCGCATCGACATTCGGATCGATGGGACCATCGTGGCCCCCGGCTACCAGCGTCTGGCCAACGCCGACAGGTGGCTTGCCTTCCATAGTGTGCAAGGCGTTAGCATTTACGGTGGCACCCTCGATGGTCGCGGTGCTGCTCTATGGTCCTGCAAGGCCTCCCATCATGGCTGCCCATCTGGCGCTGTGGTAAATTCAATTTTGGTTTTCCTTAATCCACTATCTATATATTCATCTCTACGTTCTTAGTTCTGCTCTGATGCTATACTAAACATTTTAATGACAGTCACTAGGGTTTATGTACTCGAGGAACATACTAGTCAGCGATTTAACTTCCAGGAACAGCGAGTTGGCCCATATAGCCCTGAACAGCTGCAGCCATTGTAAGGTACAGGGAGTGAGGATCCAGGCCGACGGCGACAGCCCGAACACGGACGGAATTCACGTCCAGGAATCCGTCGGCGTCACCATTGTCAACACCAACATCAAGACGGGCGACGACTGCATCTCCATTGGCCCCGGCACGAAGAGCCTCTTCGTTGAAGGCGTCTCATGCGGCCCAGGCCACGGCATCAGGTGATGCATGATATATAATACCCTCCATGCACCTCTATCACAAAATGCAGTATACTAGCTGGTATCATATAATCATATAGAGACGTATAGTAATACATGTACTATGCAGCATTGGGAGCTTGGGAAAGAGCTACAACGAGGAAGGGGTGGAGAATGTGACGGTGAGGAGCGTGTTGTTCAGTGGATCGGACAATGGTGTGAGGATCAAGTCTTGGGGGAGGCCGAGCAAGGGGTTTGTGAGGGGGTTACATTTGAACATGCGGTGATGAGAAACGTTGAGAATCCCATTATCATAGACCAAAACTATTGCCCCCATCAACATGGCTGCCCCGGTCAGGTACTACACCACTCAAACTCCTAACCCTTTTCCTACTCTTTCTTCCCATTTTGTAAAATCTCTAAACCCGAAATATCACATAAAAATAATTAGAATTTAATCATTATTAGTTGCGTTTTGTTGGGTGAATCACAAGCTGATCATGTAAAGGGGGTTCTTGCCAATTTTTGACGACCAATACTGAGATTGACATACACTTGATAATCAAGGATGAAAAGAAATGAAAATGTCGTAAGCATCAGTACTTTGCCCCTTTAAATATCTTTGATTGGAATTTTCTCGTTAATACCGTTCTCAAACTAGCTTAACGGGATTGACCCACCACTCAATTTTTCTCCAAGCATGTGGCGGGCCCTTATTTTGTGAGCCTACCACTTTTGGAGTACCGAATCTCAACTGTCGCTTGTTATGGTGTGTACGTGGGTGGACATGTACTTCAACGTTTCTCATTGAATTATGAACCAAATTGTTTCACGTTTCCACCTAATTTTGTTCGGATTATCGCAGTCTTCCGGCATAAAGATCAGCGGGGTGACATACAACGATATTCGAGGGACTTCGGCCTCAGAGGTGGCGGTGAAGTTCGACTGCAGCGGCAGCAGCCCGTGCAACGGAATCGAACTCGCAAGACATCAAGCTGACATACCAAAACCGACCGGCAGAATCGACCTGCAGTCACGTTCATGGCCAAGCCCGGGGCCTCCAAGTTCCACCTAGCTGTTTGTAATACTAGTTAATGATTAATTAGTATTTCCTAAGCTATGAGATCGTTTTATGTAATAATAGATGGTAGCCCTTTCCTACGAATTGCGTGGAATCAAGAGGCTTTTTTCTATGAGGCAGTTGATGTGTGATCTGCAGCATCACAAGTGTGGGATTGTAGTGTTTGCCACATTTGTATGAAAGATTGGTGGTGAATGATATAATACTTCTATTCTCTCTCTTTTTTTATGAAAAACAATTTCAATCACATTAGATCTAGACAAAGGTACAAAACTTACAAAACGGACATACATATTTTGAGGTTTCATGTAAAGACTGGATTTGGGTCATCTTCATTTTTTCCAATGAGAACGAGCATTGTTCTTTAGTATGTGGTATTCGGTATTCTAGTTAGTACGGCAAGGACGAAATATACACTACCATGATGCCATCGGACCTGATCAATCGTATACCAAAACAATCTAACAAGTCAACATTTTTACCAACATCACCAAACTCCAAAGTAGTCAACTGATCTAGAATATGCACATATATGATTTTAAATGTGCAAGCCGGGTAGCTATCTGTGAGCAATAATTAGGCCCATTTAAGATGTGTAAGCTAAAATTTGTTGGGGTGATTTGGGTTGCTTGGCTTATTTTAAATGGTTAAAAGTTACTTAGTTGATTTGTAAATCTTCTTCAAAGATTTTAATACTTGTAACCTCCTCTTTTATTAGATTCATTGTAACTTCTCTTTAGTTTGATTAAGTCTAACCTTCTCATAAATGAGATTATATTCAAGGAATAATTACTATAAATATGAATTATAAATATCTATCCTGGTGTAGGGGTGCTTGATCGAGACTGTGTTCGCTCAATATTCAACTCGATTTGGTTTGAAGAAAAATTTGATTTGAATCAATCGAGCACAAGCACACCTCCATTTTGTTCAACTCGACTCGAAGCTTAATAATTTATATTAGATACAACATTTACATATTTTGTATATAGTCATTAATGTAAAATATAACAAAAATGATAAATATAATCATATTGTAATGATAGTTTTATATAATAATATAATAATTTTGTTCATAAACCAATTATTTGGCATATAATTGAACCAAAATTTAACAATTTAAACGTTCATAATTAACTTGATCCCAAGTTACACCGTGAAAAAAAAAGAATAATGCACAAGTTTTTCCATGTATGACATACTCAATTCAACTCGAACTATTTTGATTTTGACTCGACTCAAAATAAATGAGCCGAACTTAAGCATGGCTGACTCGACTCCACTCCCTTGATTAGCACCAAGAGTCAAGTCAAGCTTGAACCTTCTCACCTATATAGAGAAAGAATTGTTCACTTAGCTCCAGTGCATATGCCCCCAACCAAAGAAATGGGTACGACCCACCAATTAACTGCACAAATTAAGCAATCTTGACTGTCCTAATGTCTCTTATCTCACAATTCTCATTCATTCCTCAACTAAACAATATTGGACAATTGTCATAAACTTGTACCTGCCAAACAGCCCCTAGTTTGGAAGGTCGTTTAACTTCCAAGAGCCTACAAATGTGATCAGATCACATTTGACCTTACCTTTCTTCAAGTTGCAAATGTAACGAACTTTTGTGCAAGTCATGAAGAACACGATTAAGAAGTCAAACTACCGCAATTTTCCATTAACTCCCCACTAACATCATCATGCACGTCACCTTATAAATGCCCACAAACTTCTCCAAGTCTACGTTGCAAATTAGTTCATCCTTCTTCTTGATCTCTAACTATTGCAATTCAGGTGTCAATGAGATTAAATCTTCCACAGCCATGGGAATTGTTTGGTTGACGGTTATCATGTTCCAAGTAGTAGTAGCTCATGGTGCTAATTACAATGTCCTAAGGATGGGGGCCAAGGGGGACGGCAAGACTGATTCGACCCGAGCCTTTCTGACCTCCTGGGCCGCCGCCTGTGGCTCTGGTGGCACCGCCTCCATCGACGTCCCCAAGGGGAGGTACTTGCTGAAGAGGGCCACTTTTAACGGACCATGTCGGAGCAAGAGGATCGACATTCGAATCAACGGCACTCTCCTCGCCTCCACCAACTATGCTGCCTATAGCGATGGTCACTGGCTCCTCTTCAAGAGGGTCCAGGGGGTCTCCATCCTCGGTGGCACCATCGACGGCCAGGGCGCCGGCCTATGGGCCTGCAAGGCCACCCGGAAGGGCTGCCCGAGTGGGGCTAGGGTGAGTTATACTAAGCTCTGAATATAGAAATGTTCGTGCACCCTAGTTAATTAATTTTTTTAAGTGTTTAATTTAAACATAATATTGTGATTAGTCAATGACTTTCAACGGGGTCAAGGACGTTGTGATAAATGGGTTGACATCAGTGAACAGCCAAACCTACCACATAGGTTTCAATGGCTGTGAGAACGTGAAGGTCCAAAACGTGCTAGTGGTGGCACCTGATGAGAGCCCCAACACAGACGGCATCCACGTCCAGAAATCCACCGGCGTCACCATTACCGACTCCAGCATGAAGACCGGCGACGACTGCATCTCCGTCGGCCCGGGCACCCGCAACCTCTGGGTCCAACGTGTCGCCTGTGGCCCTGGCCATGGCATTAGGTTATTCCCAAGATCTCCCGCTGTTTATCTACGTGATAGTATGCAAAAAATTACCATATGTGCAAAAAAAAATTAACAAGTTATGATTGCAATTAGCAGCATAGGGAGCCTGGCACAGAACTTCGACGAGCAAGGGGTACAAAATGTGACGGTGAAGTCCGTCGTCTTCAACCGGACGCAGAACGGATTGAGGATCAAGTCATGGGGCAGGCCAAGCAAGGGGTTTGTTAGAGGGGTTGCGTTCGAAAACGTAATCATGGTGGCAGTTAAAAATCCCATTATTATTGATCAAAACTATTGCCCAAGGAAAGAGAATTGTCCTGGCCTGGTAATTAAGACCATCGTACATCACTAAAAATACACCGGATCTCATCAAAACTATGATTCATATTAATTTAAAAATGCACTACGTGACTTGCAGAGTTCGGGAGTGAAGATAAACGGAGTTAGATACTGGAATGTGAGTGGATCGTCGGCGTCGGAAGTGGCGGTGAAGTTCGACTGCAGCAAGACCAACCATTGCACCGGTATTGCCCTGCATGATGTGAAGCTGACCTACCAGAACAACAAGGCGCAATCAACCTGTGTCAATGCCGGTGGTGTCACAAGGGGCCTGGTGGATCCGCCCAGTTGTCTTGGGAGTTAGAAAGAAAAACTATGTGATTTGTTGGGGGCCTATAGCCGGACCGGATGACCAAGTATATGGTGGTGTATCATGTGTTCGGCGATGCATTCATGTTTTAGCTTCATTTGCATCTTTTGATCATTATTTTTTTCTTTCCTTGGAATGATGATATATTGATATATATTTTTTGTTAAAAAAATGAGATATTGATATTGCTCACTCTGCTCATAAATTGCAAAGCTTTTGATATTGCTACAACTTCAAATTATGACTATGGAACACTGCATATGTTCGATCTGCAGTTACTCTCTTAATGTCGTCTGGGGAGGGTCTTTACTAACACAACTCCGCTACCTGAGTCAATTCACTTGTCTTAAAAAAAATGCATATATGAAAATCTAAGCTTGAATAAAAAAAGGCACAAATTTACAATAAAACCTTGCACTTATTGTTGCATCCACGTTAAGCATTACTCTATTGTTTTCCTGATTATTTATTATTAATAATAAATTTTTACGATAAAACCTTTTTTTAAAAAAACAAATTAACTAGCTCGAGGTTAACTTCAATTCACAGCTCGTTTACTTCTAACAAAATCGAGAGAGAGAGAAATCCAAATACACAGGGTTTTAATTAATAATTGTATAATTAGTCTTGAATACGGTATTATTAAGTGCAACTGTTTAAGAGTAATCTCCTACAAGCATAATCTATAACCCCTGGATCTTAAGAGTCCACGGTGAATTGGAGAAGGTGGCCGGAGGGAAGGGACGGCCGAGGCCAGCCGAGAGAAACTGGAAATGGCGGCCATGGGAACAGTGGTGCCCAACAAGCAGGTCCTGTTCAAAGACTACGTCGTGGGCTTCCCCAAGGAGTCCGACATGGTCGTCACCGCCGGCGAGATTACGCTCCGGCTGCCGGAGGGCGCAGGCAATTCTGTTCTGGTGAAGACCCTCTCCCTTTCCTGTGATCCTTACCTCAGCAGCTTCATGTCCAAGTTCGTGGGATCCGACGCTCAATCCTTTGTCCCTGGCAAGGTGATGATCTAATTTGTTTTTGTCTTACTTGTTTTCAGCTTTAACAAATATAAATATATATAGATTTATTTTGGTAATTATTATTACAGTTGTTCTTAAGAATTAGTAATCTGTGTAACTAAGTTGTGATTTTTACTTATTAGCCAATATTTGGATTTGGAGTTGCCAAAGTTTTGGAGTCAAAATGTCCGGACCATAAAGAAGGGGACTTGGTGTGGGGAACCATAGGTTGGGAAGAATATAGCATCATCAAAGAGCCTCAGAATCTATTCAAAAACAAGTATACGGATCTACATCTTTCTTACTATACTGGAATTCTCGGTAATTTTTAGAACAGTTGTTGATCTGTATCAATATCTGCTGCTAATTTTTTCTTGCCTCTCTTGAATGTTTTAATCAGAAAATGTTACATTAGAACCGAGTATATGTGACTATGATCAACTGCATGTTTCTGCAGGCATGCCTGGTCTCACAGCTTATGCTGGATTCTTTGAGATTTGTGCTCCAAAAAGTGGGGAGTCTGTTTATATTTCTGCGGGTCAGGGGCGGCTGGCCAGCTTGTTGGCCAATTTGCTAAGCTTCATGGTTGCTATGTTGTTGGGAGTGCTGGGTCCAAAGAGAAGGTCAGTTTACATCTATGAAAATCATTCATCTGAAAATTAAAGGTTCCTTCTATTATCCATCTGATCCCAAACAACGTACGTTTGCGAACTAATGTTTTCTTTGCACTGCCTAAACCTGTAGTAGTCTATATCAACACTTCGAATTGAATGATGTGTGTTTGTGATTATGAGCCCTTGTCATAGAAAATTGTTCGAAATGTCATTCTTTTTTATCCGTCTGCTGTTAATTACTTTTGGCCCTTGTCCATACCCAGGTTGATCTACTGAAGAAAAAGTTTGGAATCGGACCTTAATGCAGCTTTGAAAAGGTTTGTGTACAGAAAATCTTCTTCTTTTAATCCATTTTATCTCAAATTATTGAGGTTGACGTTACATCAATTCCTTTCCTGATCTAGTTCATGTTGTAGATCATATAAATGCTTAATTATAAATTTCCACTTTCTTTTAGGCCTTCCGCAAGCCATCTGTATTATATAGTCATATCTTTGTCTAAGAAAGATTAATAAGAAAGTGGCTATGCAAATGAACATAGATCACTTGCACAACCATTCCTTTTGACGACAAAAAGAATGCTGTTAACTAAGATTGGCAAGCGAATGATCAGGTACTTCCCAGAGGGAATTGATATCTACTTCAAGAAATGCCCGGTATGTTGTCAGCATATGGAGAATTTTGATTATCTATTTCAATATGCTTTAAAATTTCTAGTTTTAATCTTTCCACAAGGATGAAGAGCTCATTACACCATTATAAGATTGTGTACAAAGTTCAGAGTGCTAAGAATGCTATTGTTTTAGCCATGTTGGTTGAATTACATTGAGTCTGTAGTTTTGGATTTTCTGAAACCCTTATTTGGAATCGAGCGTTTGTCAGTTTTCCAGGTCATATTGAACTAATATAGGTGTTGCTAATTCGGGCACGTTAGCAGCGAAATATGAAAAGCTCAGTGGAGAAGTTGAAATGGTTGGGAAAGCCTGTCAAAGTGTGTTCAATCTTAGTGTTAATTTTCTTTTCCAGATTTCAAGGATAAAGATAATATAATACAAAGAACTTATATTACAAAATATCAATTATAACTGCCTTTCATCGCTATTATATAAAGTAAAACCGACAATAACAAAAATATTTTATGCCAAACATTTCAAAGTCATTGAAAATAATATGAGGAGGAAATTGAATTATATATATACTTAAAACCTTTTATATCAAAGGCTTCAAGCTTCTAGACTGCAATATTACACACTACATGTATCTATTAATTGAAAGATGTTGTCAAATATTATTTTTTTGCATAATATATTAAGCATTAAATCATCATAGAATATACTTATGAATTTAGGTTACCCTTGGCTCAAAAGTAATACACATTCAAGTTCTCTTGAAGAGACCAATGTTCCATTTACAACATTTTGAAATTTTGTGAATGTGACATACCACCACTTGGCAGCATTTATTTTATGTTTAAGGAACTATGTTTGGCCTAAGGCCTTAGCATCGCACTGTTTTATTGTTTATACAATAAATGTTTTCATGGTCTGGTTAGAAACACAGTGCTCAAGGTTTGTGATGAGAATTTCAGTCTATAATCAAGTGGTTCTTGGCTCATTAACCTGTTTAGGCGGCCTAAAATCAGCAAGGCATCTCTCATTACATGTTCCATTTATCTGTGTTTACCTGCTTCTCATATACCACCAGTGACAAAAATATTATTTCAAATAATTTACTTGCTCTAACAAATCATGTATCAGATCATTTACCAAGTTGCCATGGCGATGGCTGGTGTGGATCCGTGTGACTGTAACGCTGTTGGTGACTCTCTTCACCACGATATAAAAGGTGCAAATGCAGCTGGGATCGAGTCTGCATTCGTTGCAGGTGGGATTCATGCGGATGAACATAATATTCGTAGTTTTGGAGAGAATGCTGATTCAAATTCAGTGGCCTCTCTGATATCTAAGTACGGTGCCCACCCATCTTATGTATTGCCTTCTTGTCAATGGTAATATCATATCTGGTACCAGTGCATTCATCGGCCATCAGTTCAACTTAAGATGTTGAACCCGGTGGCTTAGATACAGGTTAAAGGCTGTCCACGTTCTTCAGAGTTGTTCCCACCTATCATATGGTGATAGTTTCTGATGAAACCATAATTCTGTTGCCAACTTGGGCTCGGTTGAGAAATTGAAGCGAGCCTAGTAATTTGCTATTTTACGAGCTATAGATCATTGAAACTTATTTACAATTGATAGCACAAATGGCCTATGGTGTGCGAAAAAATTAGAAGTTGAAAGTTGGTAGAGGCCAGTCGTAGGCTTGAAACTTTGATCTCGCCAAATAATTATATTGCATGTTTCTAAATTTTATTTTCAATGAATAATTTTTATTGATTGGATAATCAATAATGCTTTGAACATTTGAACAAATGCTCGTGCCACCCTCAAAGTTTCTTCATTACATTTGGCGAACTTTGATGAGAAAAGTTGATCAAGCTAAGTTGCAAATGCTTCAAAAACATCAAAGTAGAAAAGTGAATCAAATGGCTCAAGAACACTTGGAAAAGATTGTTCAAGGTAATTTATATGAACATTTAAGATATGCATATATATCTATTTAATTTTTGCTCCAAAATTATTTTTTATAAAAAATAATTATATAAGTATCACCCAACATAGCAGAATAGGGGCATAATTTATTGTACCAAGTAGATGACATTGAGATACTGACCGGCAAAGCAATGAGTAGCTATGGTTCACTACAAGAGTTGAAATATTTTTCCTCCCTATGACTTGTAACCTTCTTCCATCAAAGAACAATTTCAATGAATACAAATAGTTATGGTACAATACACAGCAAGATACTCTTTCCACTATCTCAGCTTTAATCTTCAAAATATCACAAATATTTCACAGAAATTAGATTTTACAGATCTTTAAATTCACAGTTCAAAATTTCCCTCTTTTTCGGGGCATGTTGGATTACTAACTACTAAAATACAGCAAGGTATGAACACTGTAAATTTTACAACTTCCATTTCAAAGTTCAAAAATTTCCCATTCATTGTAGCCAATCCCTGGTATTGACCTTCATGATTAAGAAATTCTCATGCTGAACGGGTTTTCAATAGACTCCGGCAGTAAAACTTGCCTTTTTTGCAGGTCAATAAATTCTAGAATAATTGAAAAATAAACTCGTTGAGCCATCTCCAAATGATCTCAAACCCGCCGGTTTCACCAATGCCCTACACAAAGGGCAAGTTCTTTCCCTCTCAAACCTAAAACAAAAAGAAATTAGTTATAGCCATGAAGAACCTCCGAAATGGTGGCCATGTTCACAACTTAACAGATCAGCAATCAAAAACATATGAACAGTATCCAACAAAAGCAAAAAACTTAGCTAAAATGGCGAATATATAAATAAATTCAACCTTAGAAGATATCCACTAGTCCACATTCAAGTTACTTCTAGTGAAAAAATAGGAAATAATGACATGTTGGCCAGATACACGAGAAAAGAATGAACAAAGATGATGGTGAAAAACCTCTCACCATTCTGATACGCAGTCTTCACAAAATATATGTTTGCACCTTAGCAAGATGGGTGTGTGCATCTTCTCTTGGCAAATAGCACAAAGATCTCCGGCTGAATTGACCTGCAACAACTTACATTAATAATGGCTCAATGACTAAATTAGTTTCGAAAGAGACTGGATAAAAGGAAAGGCATGCTAGGCAAATTTGCACATAGCTTTCTAGTAGGATACATAACCATGCAGTCCATCAGAGCTCAAACATGAGTGTGCCAGTATGTGCACTATTATTAGGCAAATTGCTTCCATCCACTTATCGGAGAGATTACGATAAATAGAGGTTTTGACACCCAGAATACCCAGATGTCAGGCACAAGATTACTGACCACTGAACTATGCAAGAAAGGTGTATACTGACTACTACAAGTAGAGACCACTTCACCCAATCATTGAGTCAATTTTTTTAACAGCCAAATTAGAAAACGAAGCTTAGCACATTATAAAATTCCATAATGCATCCACCAAATAAAAAATCAACAACTTGCAACTTGGCACAAAAACACTTTCATCTATGACTTCAATCATTATCTAAGTAAAGAATGCAGCCTATCCCCCAACAAACAATCAGTAACTAAAGAGTCCAACAATCACATCTAAGCAAACTTCTTGATCAAGTAGCAGCTTTTACGGCCATTTACAAGTCTCATAGAAATTCCCTTAAAAACGCCTTCAAGCTAAAATAAATGCATTAATTTAACATCAAACAAGTATTCGAGAATGCACAGCAAATAAAATCGATAAACAAGTGTCCCGCATAGGCAAAAGCACGCACTATGGATTGATAACTGCCGTAGAATTAGTGAGACTCAAAATTAATACCTAGCTTCAAAATGAATAAACTATATTATCAGTACAAGGAGCTTGCAACATTCCCAAGTAGAATTAGCCATTGCCTTAAAAAGAATGCTTCCTTTATCAATGAAAGGCACAACCTACTAGAAATGCTAAAAAGTCAAGTAGATCTAGGGAAAGAAAAGCACCACATATTCCTCTAATCTAATGTGCGTCTTTATTTTGAGGAATAAACATTATTCAAATTTAAAACTAGGTGCACTTAAATATCAATCTATGCACACATTTCAAGTCAATAGCTTCTCAATCATGCTTCAATAAGTGCGAAATACATAATAACGTCATTTAGCACACACTAGCCTCTTATTTTTTAACAAATGATCACCATAAGAAAAGCACCTGCCACATGAAAGGAAATCGAACATAGTTGTGACTAAAAGAATCTCTCACCTGCTCAGAAGTTGCATAGGATCCATAGTGAACTTCTTTCCGAGACAGGGCTTTAAGTGCAGAAAAGAAAGATTGAACCTGATCAAGGGGAACTTCAATGACCAACAGTGAAAAATAGAATTCCAAAACTAGCACAAATTTTGTAAAGAAAAAACAAACCTTCTCCACAACAGACGTCAGCTTGAATGTCAAGTACAATCCCGTAGTAAGAGAAGAAAAGAGGCTTCCATACTCTTTGTTTAAGAAAAAACGATACCAAACAGGAGCTGGTAATAGTGCACGGTAGAGCAGCAGAAAATACTCCACAAGGGTTAACATTTGGCCCTAATATTCCATGAATAATTCAAAAAAGTTATGCACCAAATGCCATTCAACCATCTTGTAATAAATTGGGCAATGAACATTCTTCTACCTGTCTACGGTAATTGCGGCCTCTGCTGTTCTTATAGTTCATCAATAATATACACTTCAGGACCATTGCAGCCTGCCGCACTAAAGTATCTGGAAAGCACAACCAGCCCTCTGATCAAACAATTGTGTTAAACAAACACCGTATACTAAATTGATGCAGCAGCACGCTTAATATTACTTTCTTTGAGAGTATTTGGGTATTTATGCAATTTTTTTGTTTTTAGGATTCATTTGCAATTTGTGTCATTTTTTTCTTGCGGGGAGACAATTAAATTAGGGTTTTTTCTTATTTTTTTATAAATAATAATTTAGTCCTCATTGTAAGAAATTATGATTAAAATAATGTAGATTTAATTATCTTATCCTTTATCCTTTATTTCTTTTTTTAAAGATTAATATTCCCAGGAAGATTAATTATGTTTGCAAGTTTACATCACACATTTATCTAATTCACAAATCTCACGCCAGTCATAATTTTAGAATTAAATCTTATGAATGATGAAAGGGCATGGTTTCGACATTGATATAATCTATGGCCAAGTCAACTTGAGGAAATGGAATCCTAAATCCTAACTCTGGTCCCAATAATATGACAGTCGATTGATACTTCTGGATGATGCCAATAGAAATGCAAGTTCCATAAGCAATTGATTTAGTTCCTTCATCTAAATATTTTAAAGTCATACAAGTCAATTCTACTTACATATAACAAAGAAGCAACTACAATTATTCGCCTAGAAACCATTGATCAGTGTACACATTGGAGAAACATATGAGTATATCACACTAAAACCTTTGTTACATGCATGTAAACCCATACCATTCACCATGATAATAAATATTGCATGCCAAAAAGGTGGTATTGCTTTTGGAGGCAGCATAATCAGAGGGGATAAAAGATCATCATTCCAATACCACCAATAAACTGCCCCAACATGCAACACGAACATTATTGAAATCCCAACCAGAAGAGAGATCCTTCTTTCACTCTGCTCACATCAAGCACAAGTAATAAATACAAATTATAAAATGTAAAAGAGAGGCACACAAAAAAAGGGTAAACTATAGAAATCATCAAAGTAACATCTACAAAAAACACACCTTTAAAGCGGTTTGCTTTCGTAAAATATCATTTGACTTAAACATCACTGCAGCAAGCCAGATTGTGACAAAAAAACCTGCCATAAAAAAATATTATAAAAAACAGAAATGAAGCAATTAGCTCTTGTAGATTATGATGATGTTACACGATAGCAACATAAAGATGTCACATGCAATTGCAAATTGTGGATAACTTGTCAACTTGAACAACAATTACCCAAGAAACAGTTTATATAAGAACCTAAATCATGGCTTCTAATGATTAATTTTACCGACAACCATATCACAAAATAATTAAACAATTCTCCATCTTGAACAAAGAATAATTCCTCACTGCATAAAAAGGATCACAATCTTAATTTTATCCTGACTAAGAATTCGATGTAAAGTACCGTTAGAACATTCAACAGATAAATTTTTATACCTTGCAAATGCTGGCGAATAAACACAACAAGCAGAAGCAAAGAAAACGGAAGAATCTGCTCCATCCATCTAGCTGCTTGCTGAATATCATATCTTTGGTACGAAGAATCCCTATTGTTACCCTCGCCACCATTGACTGCAGGCTGTCCTTCCTCACCACCATTACCAACACTGACAGGCACAAGTGAAGATGAAGAAGCAGCCTCACCACCTGCGGGCACAACCTCGCCCCCAGCATTTCCTCGTTGCTCTAATTCACTCATCTGTGTCTCCCCCAAGACTTCATCCTGGTGAACAGTTTCCTGCTCACCGGCACCAATGATCCTAATCGATACCTCCCCACCGCCACCCACTGAACTAGTATCATCCACCCTAGTGGTAGTGTGGTCATCAATCAAGACCTCCTCCTCCGGGTGTCCAGAATGGCTAGTCCGGAGAACGCCAGAGTACTCAAGGAAGGACGTCAATGGGGCCTGGATGAAATTTGCCACCAAGAAATTCAACCCGTACCTATTGCTAGAACTGTTTCCATTCCGAAACAGGTCGGCACCATTACCAGGCGAATCCATCAACAATTAGGTCTAACAGAGCGAAATCACCCCAAATCTCAGATTCCAAACACCTCTCCGACACCAACCAAGATCATCAAACATCTATATTGTCACAAATCTTTTTCCATCACCAGACGAATCCATCAACAAACATGAAGTGAAATCAGTAAAACCCTAAATCCATCTCAGATTCCAACCCTATTTCCATCACCAACCAAGATCAACAAACACCTAATTTGTCGGAACTATCACCACTCCACCATGTGATGAAACCAGTAAAAACCCTAATGATACCACAGATTACAAGCCTATTTCCGATACCAAGTTACCAACCAAGATCATAAAAAATCTACCTTTGTGAGAACAACAATATACAGTCGCAACAAGAACGCACCAAAGAAACGATTTTTTCGTAACAAAACAAGAAATTGACAGCAGCAGGCTAACAGCAAACCAACATCTCTCTCAGCTGCGGCAAAAACACCATTTCCGTCCCACCAAAACCTGCAATCCCTCCACCGAATTCGTAGTCTGAATACGGGGAAGAAACCCCCAAAAGAGGGGGTGAAAATAGCACCAAATTGGATCGTTTGAGTGGGAGAAGGACGGGGAAGCGATGGGGACTCCGACTGTTGACGGAGAGGAGAGAAATCGGGGAAAAAATGGCGGGGATTGGGGTGGGGGAACGATCAAAGTTGTCGCCTTTGCTCGTCGTCTTGGTTTCTCCCCAAGAGAAGAAGACTTTGCATAGAAAAATGGGGGTTTTATTTTTTACAATATTATTTTTTATACTTTTTACCACTTCATAAGCTAAATTGAATAATATTAAATCCATTTTAAAATTTAGGTTTGCTACAAATAATTTTTGCTCTAAAAAATATTTTCACTAAAAAGGAGAGAAAATATCTTTGTTTATATCATTTTTAAAATTTTTTTATTGGTAAGTTTAAAACGAAAACTACTATTTCCTTGGATTGATCAAGTTATGAATTATGTCATGATCAGTCATTTGGCTGAAAAAATAATTTTCGTCGCAATTACTTATTCTTAAATAGAAAATAAAAGTAATTAGCTTCATACATTGGTAGATTTGAATATTCGGAGATTGTTATGGGTTTAAAATATTTATTGAAAATTAATAAATCCAGACATAAAAGTTTATTATCGTCTTTCAATTACACGAGGCTAATGCGTGTATCCATTACATGATATTAAATCGATTTTTCCCGTCAAAAAAAATGTATAATGCAATACAAATACAAATAAGTTGTTCATAGCGTGTGTGTCGACGTAAGGCTCAACTTAGTCAAAGGCCTTGATAATAGCTAAGCCTCAGCTTAGGCCAGCTAATTGTAAGTTCATTTTGTGATAATGATTGATACATTGAGATGTTAGTTTGCATTTGATTAATTAGTATAAGCTTATGTTTGCGGACAATAGCTGGAGCATGTAGCAGCAATGCATGGTTGGGTCATGTTTAAATCCCTGTTGTTGAAAATGTCTCCTACTATTAAATATTGTTAAATTCATAAAGCTTTATAAATTAGTTATTAATGAGCAACTTCCTATTACTTTTGTTCTTCCAAGCAACTTACTACTAAGCTTATTAGGTTAAAAAGGTTCACTTAATCCTAACAAAAAATTAATTTCTACTTCATTTTGGTCATTGCAGGCCAATGAGAGTCATTGGCAGAGCAAAATTTCTTATCTGTGATAGTATATATATAGTTATAGTTATCTTCCCAAGATATAATAATATCAAAAGCTCAGCAGGGCACTACAAGCATTATATGTTTTGCAGTTTTAAAAAGAACAATCAACTTAAGGCAAGAAACAACATTATTTTATCAATCGCTTAAACAGAACAAGCAAGAGAACACTTACACTTTACAAACAAATGATGAAAACAAAGTTAAAAATGGAAAATTGCAAAGGCAGAGAGAATCGCTTTCACCTTCAAAAAGGCACCGAACACCGTCACATTCAAGGGACAGGCTCTTGTATTATCAACCATTGATTCCAGTAAAGTAGATGGCTAACTTCATTTTATTTCCCATTTGAATTATCAGTCAGTGTTGTTGTTTGAGTTCTGTTTTTTTTTAAAGTCTTCTTCCTCTGCCTTCAAATCAGACGAAGAGAGATCATGTTCCATAGGAGAGACAATCTCTCGAGTCACTGGCAAAAGAGAAGAAGCTAACTGGCAATGGACATCGGATGGTCCAGGAGAGTTTGGGCCTGTAGAGCATGATGCTGGAGAAGTCACCTCAAGGTCTAGTTCTGGTGTAGCAATTACTGGATGGACATCAGCATGCGCCGAAGAAACACCAGAAGGATAAACCTCAGCAACCTCTTCATAACCCTCATCAACATACACAATATCTTGCATGGTAAGCTGATGATAGTCAACAATTTCTCGAAGGAAGCGATTTTCCCTTGCATAGATCGAATTTTCATGTGCTAATCTTGCCTTTTCAGCCAGTAGTGTCTCCAATTGCAGGCGTACCTGAGAGGCACATGACCAATAAGTAAAAGTAGAGATATCCTGAGAAGAAAGTAATTCATATGGCCAAGGTATATCTTCCCACTGTTTAAGTCATGCCAAAGAATACGAGAGAATATGCCAACTATTTCTCTTAACCAAAAGGAAAATGCTTTTAAGGCTAGCTACAAATTAAGACAGCCTACAGTATTTTTCTGTTTTCAGAAATAGAAAATATTTCAATGGAATATTATTCTAAATAAACTTAACATTAAAAAAAAAATTGTGGAACAAGAATTTCACCAATTCATCATCTTCTGGATTGTCTCCTTTCTCACAGCTTTCACGAAGAATTTTGTTTACTTCTTCAAGTTGTGTGCATCTCTGTTTTGCAAAAGCAAGGTCAGCTTTCACTGTTTTTAACTCGCGCAGAAACAATTTTGCTTTAGCTGCCATTGCTATTGCAACCTGGTTCAAAACAGGCTATTAGTAAAGTATTTTATGAGTATCTCAGGAATCACAATGGCCTGACAAATAGAATACTTAAATAATAAACAAGAATGTAACACCCTTCACATCTATAATTCTTAAAACGGAGACATCTGGACAAACAAACAGTATGTTTCTAACTATTATAACACTAAATCAGTAAACCTCTGCCAAACAGCATACAACAAATACATTGTCCCATCATAAAGAAGGCACAAACAAAACTATCAACCGCTACAGTATTGAATTGGACTATCGTAGCCATATTCAGACCTTACGGCGTAAGTGCCGTTTTTGTAAGGTAAGAAGTAGATGTAAGTGAAATTATACTGTAGGTAAAAAGGTGTAACTTATAACTACCTTATCTAATATAACCAGCTCCTAACTAACAGTGCTACAGATAAATTTTCAAAAGTTTCTTAATCAGCATTACCACGTGAACTAATGCATGTTAATAGACTAACATTTCAATGGAATGCAATGATATACATTAGCAACCATACGTCGCGTGAAGCCTTAAGTTGGGTGTCCTGATCAACTTGAATTGTTTCACTGACTGGTTGGTGCTGCCCAATAGATTCATTGACAGTACTAATGGCAGAACCATTTGCTCCTCTTTTTCTAATCTGCAATTTTTTGGTCTCTGATATTATGTCAGCAGTTTTACTTCCCACAATCGTGCGGCCTTCCTGTAGAAAAGTACGTGAATCAGAAGATGGGAAAATACTGATAAGTTGCAACAAATAAACTAAGAGAAGAATATTTATTTTTTACAAAAATGAACGTGTTCTAGTATAAATATAGTTCATAATTTGACTCCATTACAGCCTGAAACTCTGAATTATGACACATTGAACATAGTGGAAATGCACTGATAGAAAATGTTCCCACTGATCATAACATGTAGATAAACGAAAAGTTAAACCTCATGTTTATACAAAATCACATACCTCAAAAGCATTCCCAATAGTTTCGCCAATATGATTAAGAGAAGAGGTAATCGCTTCTATACCTCTTTGAAACCTGGGACTTTCTGCCTTGTTGATTCCTCTTGGTGATTGGAGAGACTGATGAAACTAGGTGAAAGAAGGGAAAAAAGTCATTAATCACTGACACGATCAGGTGAAATAAAACCTACCTGAAACTATTTAACTATTAGTAAAAGAGAGAATATTTGTTCTTATTGGATTACAATATAATAAATTCAGGAGTTCAATTTTTGACAAATTTTGGCCCTTTTTGCTAAAGTTTTATATCCAAGCAGTGACCACCAAAAATTTAGGTTCACAATCTCCACTCTAGAATTTCAATTCTGCAATTTGCTTATAATATTAAAAAATTAGTCCACGGGATCCACGACCAAGAAAATGATAAACCTGCAACTGCATTTCCAGACGCCTAGATGTTAAGTATCAAAATCACAATGCACAAAACCTTCTTCCAAGATCAAGTCACTAAAATCTATTGAATATAAACTTGTGAAAACGGGCTATACGTATATTCCATGAAACGACACCTTTTCTAGACAACACGTTACAACCTATTTTAAGCTGCAGGTTGTGCTTCCCTAAAAGCAACTAACAACCGGCACAAAAGACTCATAAAGCTACTTCTTTAAGGCCCTCAGAGATATATGATAGCATAACTGGACTGGGTACAATAATAATAAGTTCTTACCAGATCACCAGTTGACGTTACAATCGTTTGAGATCTTGTGGTTCTTTTAGGAGATTCACGCACCTTTGCTGCGTTGTCATCCTCAATAATCGATTTGGCTTTTCTTGCCAGGGCATCCCAAAAACCATTCTTATTCTCAGTTAGGTTCTTCATAGACGTATATTCATAAGTTGGATAGCTATCCTAGCGTAACATAAAGTGAAGTGTTAGCAAAAAGGACTCCACTTTGTCTACGGAAAAAAATTAAAATAATGACTCCACTCTACCTACAGGAAACCCAGAAATAACAGACTATTAAATTAAAGATCTACGCTACATTACATGAGGCCAAAAATAACATTAAACTGCTCATTGCATTCCAATTATGCATACCTCATCCTGCCTCCTTCACATTATCCACCTTGCTACCCCGACCAACAATACTAAATGGCACATTTTCAAACAAAAGTTTGATCCACATTTTTGCCTTCCAAATTCATATAATCCCGCTCAATCCAATATTTATGAAACATCATCATTAAACCTCTCTGGCTCTTTCATAAAGTCCGTAACCAATCAACCATTCTAAAGCCTACATTTTCAATGTTGTCTTCGCAATTCCGCCTTCGATATTTATATAATTCATCCCAACAATATTTTTAAAACATCATCGTCAAACCTATTTCACATGATCATCCATATAAACCAATTAACAATCTTTCTAATTCGCACATTTTCAATAGATCTAACCTTCGATATTCATATAATTCATCACAAGAATATTTTTAAAACATCATCATCAAACCTATTTCACATGATCATCCATATAAACCAACCAACAATATTACTAATAATACGATCTCTAACATATTCATATAATTCATCCCAACAATATTTTTAAAACATCATCATCAAACCTATTTCACATGATTATCCATATAAGCCAATCAACAATATTACTAATCCTCACATTTTCAATACGATCTAATCTGCACTCAGGCATATAAAATTTCCCAAATCAATCCAAAATCACTTCCAAACCTCAACCATAACGAAACAAATTAAGCAACAAAGTAATATCAAACAAATGATTCCACAACCTAATAAGCAAAATCAATGAAAGGAGTCCAAACCGTCGTCGAGAAGACCGAGGTGGCGGCCCGGCCATGGCCGTCTGGGTTCCGGCAAGACGAGTCGCCGGACAGCAAGGAGGCGGGTCGGGTGGCGTGGGGGAAGCCGGCGCGGGGGGAGGAGGAGGGAGTCGAAGATGGAGAAGGTGGAGGCCTTGGGCGTCTGGTGCTTCCGCCGGTACGCCATGGCCGCCGGCTGACGGAGAGGGGTTCGAGAAGTCGTCGACTTTCTGTTGTCGTTGTTGTTTTAGGGAGCGGAAACGAACGGTGACGAAGGGGTCGGCCATTACCGCAAATATCGGGTGCATGGAGGGCAATAATTAGCAACAATGCATGTCACGTAGTCCCAACCTCTCCTTACCACTCGTTCATATAATTTATTTATATTATTACCAAGTTTTATTAATAATAACTGTTTTAATCAGTTTTTAAGTAAATTTATAATCAAGTTTGATCGATTATTATAAGTAGGGTTAAACATAAAAAGCTAATTACTAGACAAGTAATTGATGGAAGTGATTGAAATTAAAATTTTTTTTGGCTCTCTCGTTTCGGCTTTCTTCTCATGCGTGGTTAATTTTAACCACACAATTAATTATTTTAAAAAATAAACCCAAAGAGATACTAGCTTAGCAAGCATAAGCATGGGGTTATCATCAATGCATTCGTATTGTTATCGGTTCAAAGTCTATTATATATATATATACATGTTAATGACAAGATCACCCTAACATTGCATTTTGGAACATCGCCGTCTCTCACGTCTCAATCGTAAGAGTGTAAGATGTGTTGGGTTTAT
The DNA here is from genome assembly GCA_033002965.1 of Piper betle. Taxonomy (NCBI): domain Eukaryota; kingdom Viridiplantae; phylum Streptophyta; class Magnoliopsida; order Piperales; family Piperaceae; genus Piper; species Piper betle. Next base: position 2,806 of record JAURVB010012970.1, on the reverse strand, counting down.
CTCACATCTGTCGTAGAGGGTGTTGTGAAATTCAAAAGCTAGCTTAAAGAATAAAATTTACTTATTAGCCTATATACAAATTATCAACACATATTACAACACCCTCCATGATCGATGTAGGACAAACCCAAAGAACTTTCACATTACTCTATATACAACTGACCAACACTTTTTACGATGGGGAAAAACGCAACACAATGTTGAAACCTATTGTTGGGACCACTTTGCCTTATCGTTGTATGGTATGAGTTTATGTATAGGTGCTCGGACGATTCCAAACGGTCGGGAACATGTTATCAAAGTCAAATGCTTACAAAACTAGGCCAAATACAATTGCAGCACTGAGAGTCATATGTAAGATCCGTGTTCTTCACAACCTGAATTTTTTTATGATTTTATGACTCACTGTTTTCCATTATTTGTGAATTAAACTTCTAATAACAGTTTAATTTCTATTATTTTCTAATAAAAAGATACTACTTTGTTATTTATACCATTATTTTGATAATACTTTTAAATTGGCGTCTCACCTCGAGATGGCCATTAAATTGAATTTTTAAAAAACCGATTTTTTTAACATGAACTATGAATAATCTAAATTATCACGTATGTAGTGTATTTAAAATGGTTTTGAAATAGATTTCTATTTCAAATTACATTTTCAATTGAAATTTAAATATGTTTCAATTTAATTTTATAATTATGATTGCAATTTAATTTTTTTACCAAATATCAGGACATAATTGATTCTTAATTTAATTTGAAATTTCAAACTGAACACAAGCTATACATGATCTTGGCTGTTATAGTGTTTTAACATATTTTAGAATAAATTTCAATTTTAAACTTGGAATCAGTTACTAAAATTCAATTTTTAATTTCGAATTTAAAACTAACTTGGGTTTTTAAATGTTTAAAATTTTTTATTATAATTTTGAATTGAATTTTAGAATTAATTTTGAGGTTTTGACGAAAAAAGACTTTTATATTTGGACCATAGACTACCTATAATTTTGGGATACATGATATCTGTAAAATGCTTGATGGGAAGGTTCTTGGAATTTGATGAGATGTATTTCAGTTGTTAATGAAGGATTCCAAATGGAATGGTCTATCAGAAGTGCCTCACCATCTATTTTCTTTATAATCTTCAAAATATACCGAGTTAGAAGAGCTGGATTTGGATCAAAATATATTGAGTTTGAAGAGCTGGATTTGGATGGCTAAAATGAGCCATTTATTTATGCCATGAATAGTATGTCGTTGGTCAAAGCTGCAGCGTAATATACTAAATCATCTCTTAAAAAGTTGTTAACAAGGTTAAAGTTAAATATTTATAATTCATTCTCATTTAGGTATTAAATGTGAGACTAAATTGATGGATCTTACAATCTACTCACTTTAGAAAATTTCGTCCCTCAAAATTTTTACACTTGCCCTTTTGCTACCTCCAGCCGACAACCTTCTTTAGCGTCGTGAGCCTCTCCAACGTCTCTAGTCTAACTCATCTAACACAGAACCAATCTTTCTACACTTGGCCTGTTGTTACCTTCAGCCCACAACCTTTTTGACTCATGAGTAAAACCTCTCCAACGTTCCTAGTCCAACCTATAATCTAACACAGAACCAATAGTCATTTCTTCAAAAGTACCTAGTCCAACCCACCATCTAACACAGAACCAATAGTCATTTCTTCGAAAGTGGTTAACCAAGTTAAAGATCTATAGTCAATTTTCATTTATAAATAAGATCTTACCCAAATAAATATTAGATGTAGGACTAAATTGATAGATCTCACAACCAAATAAAACACAGGTTGGTTTAACATGTTCTTTTCTTCAAGTTTGATGTATGCCATGTTGCAAATTTTGGTTCCAATTTAATTTTTATGAATAGGTAGGTCATGGCTATGCATAATCTCAAGAATCACTGCGCTTGCAAAATGTTTCTTTTAATTGGAATGCAATTATTTTGAATGTATTTCCACTTTTAATTTTAATTGCAAATTAAAACCCGATATTTTCAAAAAAATATTGAAAGATTTTGATATGATTTTGTATAAAATAAAAATAAATAAATAAATAAGGGATAAAGCCCTCAATTGGTTATAATTTAAAGAGGATGCCCTTCATTTATAATTTTATGGAGAAGGAGAAGTTAAGTAAAGAGTAGCTCTTGATGTGCTAAATAAAAAACATGCATAGCTTGCATGGGCAAGAGTTTGAGTAGTTGATTATGTGAGGTAAAAAATTTGATGAAGTATATAAATGTTTTTCTTCATATGAAAGTTAGCTCTTATAGTCAATTTGATATAGTTATATTTTGGACCAATAACACTCATTACTGACATATTTTTATAATGTATATATATATATATATATATATATATATGATGATGATCTGTGAGTTATATGTGTTAACCTGAACGGAGGAGCAATGATGTCTTCGCACACACATGTCAGACGATAGAATGTTTAGTTGTAAAACCCACGATTCGAGTTAGGGTTTTATATTTAGAACTCAGTCGGGTCGACCGTTATTTTTTCGAGTTGAGTCAGTTTCGGGACACGTGTACTGAGCTGACGTCGGTCGCGTGTATGAGCTATGAGGGTCATGCGTACCCAAGTATATGATGATAACGTCGGAACACAGCAGAACAGAATGAGTTATCAGAATATATGAGAGTATGCCAGTGATTTTTTTATATTTTTTATTTTTATATATAGTAGATGGTAGAATTAGTTTTAGGACGTTTACCGCGTTAGGACGCGTTACGGGCATTTTGGGTGGGTTGATAGTTCTAGAG
>JAURVB010012969.1:0-33609 GCA_033002965.1 Piper betle | reverse complement strand
TGGCAGTGAGAGCTTCCCCACAAACAGGGTGTAGCAATCACCTGAGTGCAGTGATAGCTTCCCCATAAAAAGGCTACGGCCGGGGTGTGCAAGGCACTGGCACTGGAGTGCGGTGATAGCCTCCCCATAAAAAGGCTACGGCCGAGGTGTGCGAGGCACTAGCACTAGAATTGGTAGTGAGAGCTTCCCCACAAACGGGGCATAGCAATCACCCGAGTGCAGTGATAGCTACCCCACAAAAAGGCTACGGCCGGGGTGTACGAGGCACTGGCACTGGAGACGGTAGTGGTAGCCTCCCCACAAAAAAGGCTACGGCCGGGGTGTGCGGATCACAGCGGATACCTCCTCCGCATTGTTTTGGAGTATAGCGGAATCGCTCCACTGCATATTAAAATAAACATAAGGAAATAGTGGAATGTACTTGTTTTGTTTTATCTATTATACTACTTAGTGTTGTAATCACTAACGTGGAATTGCCTCCGCAGGTATATAGATACGAGATTAGGTGATTGACATCAAGAGTATGGAGCAAAATAAATATGAGGACTCCTTTTTTTATTTAATTGAGAAATAAGTGTGGCTGCTGGGAAACGGTCCAAGACTGTGGGATCTTTATATATGTTATTATTTATAAAAAATGTTTGACATAATTACTTTACTTTTGAGTAACACCTAGCCAGTTAGGCCCACAATATCGTGAAAAATGGTAGGTCGTTACACTACCTATTAATCTTCCAAAAGTCTATTCATTATAAGGAATTGTTCCATTACGTAATTCTCTTAATTTTCTTCTTACTATTTCTGCAAAGAGATTAGGTAGACCAGATATAAACCTTTCTTTCCAAACATCTAAATTAGAATCATCTCTTTGATATAAGAGTGATAAAAATGTATCTTTATACCATCTAAAATGTGTCAACGTAGGATATCTAATATTCATTATTAATTCTTGTGTTCTTTCTTTAATACCTTGAATATCTCCTACAAAATAATGTAATATAGTCTGTATTAATGTGTATACAGAATCTTCTCTTATTTGATTAGTATTAGGTTCAAGTTTTGTGGCCCCTAATATTTCCATTTTTTGTACTTGAGATAAATTATTATCCCACCAACCTTTAAGTTGTCTAGAGAATCCTGTAATTATCATTGCTGATATTTGTCTAACAGAATTGCTATTTGTTCTACAAATTATTGCATACATTAACATGTTATGTAATGTCGTCATTATTTGATATTCACTTAATCCATCTATATTCCGCTCATAGATTGATCTTCCACTATAGATTAATGCTGATTGGAAAGTATTTTCTTCAAATAATACAGTAACAGGAGTAGGTCTTTGATAATAATTTCGAGTTATTGGTAATGGTTGTACTAAAATAGGTCTAATAACATTTATCGATTCCGTGAATAGATTTATTAATTCTTCTTGTTCTTCATAAGCATTGACTATTTTTATTGAATCCTTAATTTTTAATTCCCCCAATTTTTCACTTAATTTTGATATAAATTCTTCATTTTTAGGGGGTTAAGTATTAAACTTTGTAGTTATTATTGGAGGTTTTATTAATACTGGTTTAATAATTTCTTCCTCTATTTTCTCTTTTCCCTTAACTTTAGGAAACCAATTATCTTCCATATGAGATAATTGTGAGGCTATCGTTTGTAAATGAATATTAGTATAATTATTTTATTTAATTATTATTGCTATATCTTCCTGTTTGTTATCAGTTTTAACAAAGACATGGCCTCTATATTACCATATTTAATATTACCTACCGGAGGATGTTTACTATGTATTATTTTTCCTTCTTGAGTATCCCAAGAACGAGTTTCTTTGGACACTAAAATTTTTAAAGTTATAAAAGATTTAAACCATTTTTTAAAAGGAATTTCATAACCTAATTCTTTTAAATCTTTATAATATTGTTCTTTATAATCTTTAATTTAATTATCATCAAAAGTTGAAAAATACCAATTTCTAAAATTTTTATTTCTTGGATTCATAAACTCTTTAGAACATTTTGTTCTATTAGGTTCATATTCTATTTTATTAATTTTAAATTCTATCTCTGAAAAACTTGGTTCATCTGTATATAAAGCATGTGGAATTTTTTGTTCAGACATTATAATTCCAGCAACATTTGAACTTGATGCTTGATTATCATATAAAGTAGGAAATCTTGTAGATGTACTATATCTTCCGAAAATTTTATATATATATATATATATATAACGACCCTCCCGAACCGGATAGGGTGTTACTTAAAAATATAGTTAATGTAAATGTAGCATCTAGAACATGAATTTAAATACAGCAAATAAGTCTCACAACATATAATATAAATCATAACAATAAATCATGTTCTCTAATATATAAAATAACTATCCCACAGTCTCGGGCCATTTCCCATAGCCACATTTATAACATAAGAGAATAATAAGTCCAATTTTTTATATTATCGATTCACCATACCTAGGTTGGTAAAAGAACCACCAACCACACTTATATTGTAACACCCAAAATCCGTTTCACACTCATGAACCAAACTGGCATGTTACAGGCCTCAGTTAGGTCGGCTAACCCGAACCTAACTCGTACGGATCCAATCTCAACGTCTTAAGATGTAGATACGACTTGTCATGCATGGATAAATGCATAAAACCCTAACATGATACTACATGGATGACGTGCAACCTAAATTTCACACCATTACAATTACGATAAAAATTCTGAAATAAAACAGACAAGGTCTCCCTAAAAGTGCAATTATGGGCCCACCCTGTCAAAATATTATATATATATATATATATATATATATATATATATATATATATATATATATATATATATACACACACATGCATCCATGATTTCATTGACACAAAATCTAACATATTATGAATTCATTCTGAAGCTGGGTTTCAACCCACCACGCTTCCACTGCGCATCTCTGATCATGTTCACATTCTATCATGTCTCATGCATCTGAACATGTCATTCACAATATAATAACATAACAACTCAATATTAAACATTCAGAAATCTAACATGTGTGTGTGTACGAGACCTCATTGCTCCTCCGTCCAAGCTGGCTCCTCCAACTCGTGATTATTACCTACATATAGTATAAAAACACGTCAGTAACAAGTGTTACTGGTACGGAAAATAAAATAACTATAACAAGCTGGCTATGAGAGCAAACTCTCATATGAAAGAAAATATCATATACTCCACGTGAACACTCTAAAGGGCACTACTGAGGAGCCACTGGATTGCAGACCCAGTAGCATCCCGAACTTACTAATCTACGGCTGGTACTGTGCCGCTCTCGGCACTTCTTTTTTAGTACTTCTCGTAAAACTTTATCCTAAGCCCTCTCCTTACCTCAATATTTCTCCTGGCCTTGAGTACGCAAGGCCGAGTACTCTCAGGCAGTCGCCTTTAATACCCTTTGAACCACAAGTCCGAACATGCGCCATTGTTGCACGAATCGGCCGATTCCGTGCGGAATCGGCCGATTTAAATCGGATCGGCGCGATGCCGATCCGATTTCGGGGCCGACTCGGTCGGCCCCGAATCGGCCTCGGAATCGGCCGAGTTCGGCCGATTCCGACCGATTTAACTCGGAATCGGAATCGGCCGATTTAAATCGGAATCGGTTTTTTTAATGAAATTACTAAAATACCCTAGGTATGATTTTTATTAAATTATTTAAGCATGGGTAAAATGGTAATTTGGATTTTAAAAACCTAAAATCAAACCCGCTCCCCCCGCGCCGCCGCCGCTCTGCCCGCCGCCGCCCCGTTTCCGCCATCCGCCGTGCTCCCCGACTCCGGGCTCGCCGCCGACCGGGCTACCGACCTCGCCGCCGACCTCGCAACGTCGCCGCCGAAGTGTGGCCGGACCGAATCGGGCTGTGACGCACGAATCGCCGCGACTCGCCACCGACTCGCCGCCGCTCCGGGCCGCCTCGCCGCCGGCTGTGGGCCGCTGACTGTTCGTCCGACCGGGCTGCCGACATCCTCCGACATCGCCGCCTCGAGACTCGCCGCCGACCGGGCCGGCGGCGGCGGCGGCGGCGGGGTAAAGAGTGGCATTCTCGTAATTAAAAGTTGACTCGAGTCTAACTCGAGTCGAAAATAATAATTAATTCTAAATAATTTAAAAAAATCTTAAAAAATATTTAAAAATATCAGAAACTATAATATACAGAATAATATCAAAATAACATCAATACCTAATTTTAATATATTTATATTATAAATTGTCAAATTATTATATATGACCGATTAAATTAATTTGGACCGATTCAACTGAACCGATTCTTGGCCGATTCAGACCGATTCCGATTCCGATTCCGACTCCCAGGAAAACCGATTCCGATTTCGATTCCGATTCATGCAAGCATGACATGCGCTGTACTAAACAGTACCCGTAAACCTCCACGTTCTCCGGGTGTGAGGAACTCAAACGCGGAGTTGTCAGGATCCCTTGGGAATGGAACAGTCAGCTGGCACTAATCCAAAGCCCGCTTTGACTGTCACGGCATCCTCTGCATGGTACGTGGAGTCGATTTCTCCATCTCTCGTCTCACTGAAAACGCAAAAACTACATATATATATATATATATATATATATATATATATATATATATATAGGGCTGAGTAGGGATTTATATAATAGGCCCAAAGGCAACTTGTGGTGGATCTTGTTTTTGAAATCATCATTGAGGGATCTCATCCTCGAGGGGTTATTAATCCGGAAAACTATTCGGTTAAATGGCCCGAGTTAATTGGGATCCGATAAAGCGCCACTTAACTCGTCCTGTAGGCATTAAAACAAACATACAATAGAAAAGAGTAAAACAGACGAGTCCTAAACGGACCTGGTAGAAGCTCCAAGCGTGTCATCGCGCCTAGGCGGCGAGCTCCTACTCCGTACCTACACATCAAAACTAAATACTAACGCCCACTAACTACTTGATGCATCAAAATCAATGAATCACACACACATGCAACCACAAGATCGTTCATCAAAATAACAATCAGATAATTATAAGAGTAAATAATCCTAACTCAAACTATTCATACCATATTTTATTCTGTTCTTCTAAGTTGCATCGTACTAGATTAACATGCTCATACACAATTCATATCATTAGATCACTTACTTCATTAACTAATAATCTCATCATGCACATCTTTACTTTATTCATGGTCAAGACATTAATCATGATAATTAATCAACCCTAGCTTGCTATGCTAACAATTATCATCAATTTTAAATAAATCAATCAGAGGCAATTATACCTCACGTTGTCGACAATCGGCGACGGTTAGGGTTCCGTCACGTGTCTCGGAACTCAAATTCGGCGCTCATCGGCGTCCGAAGCTCGATCGGGCTCGACTAGGTGAGCCCCGCGGAAGACCAGTAAATTCCGGTGAATTCTAGAAATTCCGGTTTTCCGGCGGCTTCCGGTGGTTTTCCGGCGACAATCGCCGGCGGCGTCTATTGGCCGGAAAGTGGTCGTGTTGGATACCCTCGGAACCGGCTCGGCGAGCCCGACTCATCTACGAGGTCGACGCGGCCAACGGAGGTAACAGCTCGCCCGAAAAAGTATAAAACAGAGCGGCGGCGATGGGAGAAGAATCCGGCCGATCTGGGTGGCGCTGGCCTCCGTTCCGGTCGGGGAAGGTCACTGGGCGGTTGGTGGTGCTGAGGCGACCTCCTGATCGTGGCGGCAATAGTCGCCGGCAGCGAAATCGGCGACGCGACCGAAGCTTGGCCGCGGCGCTAGCACGGCGATTCCGACGTCACAGTGGCCTGGCAGCGGCCGGGGCTGGTCAGGGTGGCACGGCAACGTCGTGGCCGAGCTTGGGGGCGACGATCGGTGGCCGGGCGGGCTTCCACGGCAGCGGCGGCGGCATGTGCAGTGGCGGCGCGCGGCAAGGGTTTGGGAAAGAAGAAAGGAAGGGCGCGGGGGTGTGTGGTGGCAAAGTTATAAATATTACTTGACTCGTCTCCGACTCGAGTCAAAATAATATGTAAGTCGTAAAAAAATTCCAAAAAAATTTGGGAAAAATCCCATAAAATCAAACAACACAACAAAAATCATAATGATATGCTCTAGAACTATCAACCCACCCAAAATACCCGTAACGCGTCCTAACACGGTAAACGGCCTAAAACTAATTCTACGATCTATTATACCTATTACCGTCAAAAATCGTTTTGATGGTAAAGTTATCGTCGAAGTGCACTCGAAGTGACTTTTATATGACTCCTACCTTCAAACGACGGAACTGCCCTTATTTCTTTTAGTGATCCTTGTGGAAAGTAATTAACAACGATGACCAATAATCAAGGCTGCATTTTTATGGCTGGGCGTGCATAGAAGTTATTCTAAATAAGGATATAGGTATTTGGGGAAACTAACTAAAGCAATTAGACATATGTAAACTAGTAAGTTGTTTTTTGGTGCACCTCCTTTGTTTGCCGCTAGGGGTGTACAAAAACCACGGATGCCACATCCATGTCCGCATTTGTGTCCATATATAAATTACGGACGGCAAACACTTTTACAGACACTAAAATAGTGTCCATAAAAAATAGGGACACGCCGTGGACGTAAGCAAGTGTCTGCGGATGCGAACATAAATTGTCAAAGTGAAAATTAAAATGGTTTTTTCTTTCATAGTATATATTCTAAGGTTTGAATAATGTTCATTTGTTTTATATAGATTAAAAGATTATTATTATTTTGAGTAATGTGATTGACTAAATTGTAGATACGTACGTACAACTTCTATTATAAATTATAGGTGTGTAATAATAAATAGAAGTTATTTTTGCTTCAAGATTTATGTTATATTTTCAAATAGAATTTTTTTTGTATAATTAAGAATATTTTGTTAATTTACTAATTGTGCTAAAAATTCTAGATGTGTAGTGAAAAAGAAAGGATGTGTAACATATAAAAATTTGAAAATATATAAATTAGATCCATTTAAAACAAATTAGTAAAGTTATATTCATGTAATAGACATCCCTTTTTATTTATTTTTGAGCTTGTTTTTTTTAATTAAGGTTAATTTTATGGTTCATATTAGTTTATGTAATGTTTGTATTTTGCTCCTCCCCGTCACGTTCAATTTTTTTTTAATTTATGTTAATTTTATAGTTCATATTAGTTTATGTAATATTTGTATTTGTCTGTGTTTGTCATCTCTGCAAAAAAATTTGCGAGCAAACAAGACAGTGTCCGTAAAAAATTTAGCGGACATGGCATGGATGGTGCCTGCAATAATTTTGCGAATAAAGTTGTCAACGGATATGGACAAAGGAGTGCTTCTGTTCATGGACAACCCTATTTGCGGCCACACTACAAACATCCACCGCTTGGATTTGGGTGTCCTCCTTTGCTTGTTTAGTTTTATAATGACCCAATTTTTATTTACTTCAATGAATATTTGTTGAGTTAATTGAAGTGTTGTTAAGAGCTAATTAAGTGGAATTAGATTGATTGATTAGTTATTCATGTTTATATTGAATAAAGATGAAAGTAAAAGCCAAAATGACTAAAACAACCTTTTTAGAAAATTCCAAAATTAAAAACTTAATAGTTAAATAAACTTTATAATATTTTAAGATAACTTTTAAGTGAAGTAATTTACTCAACGAGTTTTGATTGGTTCTAAGACGTAGTGAATCCTAATTGGTTCATAAACAAGACAAATCTAATTGGCTGACAAGGGCAGCAAATTCTAATTGGTGATAAGAAAATGTAAAATTACTGAAATGACTTTTCCAAAAGGTTCAAATAACTTAAAGGTGAAAACAACCGAAAAATTATAAATAAGGGTGTGGGGGAGATGAATAAAAGAACATAGAAGAGGAGGCTAGGAGGAAGATAAATAGAGCTAGTTGATGGAGCACTTAGCAAAGAGAAGATGTAAGAACTAATGTTCTTAACTACATATAGATTTCTTCATATAAGGTGTTTCTTTCTTCTATGATACTCTTTTCTCGTAAAACTTGAAATGATGAATTGCTATTGATCTTCTAAACAATGAAATATTTTTTTACCGTGAGTAATTCCAGGTTTCTCTTCTCTATTTTTTCCATTATTTGTGTCATCTTTTGATTTTTTTATCCATTAATTTCCTTAAATTCTTTCAGTGATTCCATGATGCTTATGATTTTAAAGATATCTTGATGATTCATTTGATATTAGACCCTTATGATGATTGATCTTAAAGATAAGATTGACAATTGATTTTCTTATGATCTAAGTGAGTATAGTTATTACCATATGATACTGCCTTTCTCCTAATGGGTTTGGCACCTAATGTTGAGAGACCAGTCATGATATGTGCTCTACAGTCAGATACGATTACGATTACGATTACAAACTATGGTACTTGATTTCTATTTGTGTGACCGTGGGCACTTGAAACAGGAATGACCCATGAACGTATGATTTTTATTATGTGTTCCTCATTAAATCCAGATAAGGTAATGTTAGAAAAAAACGATGACATACTTCTAATTATAGTTATTAAAGAAATAAAAATCCTCATGTCCTGAGAAATCGGGCGTGACAGGTTCGCTTAGTTTGGTTAGTTAACGGAACCATAGTAAGCCCTAGTATATATTGTGGGGTATATTAATTTTTTAAAAATTTTAGTAATTTAAATTAATACCTTATAACAAGTTGTCCATGAGTTTTTTTTTAAAAAAATTATCCACTAAAACTTAAGGTTAAAAGGCAAGGACCTAATAATTGAAAGACCTCTGAATCTAAAGAAGAATAATGAAAGAAATTGCAGTATCTACCAACATTTGAAAGGGAACTGATATACTGTTGTAAGTTTGTTCCCCCCAATTGCATTTGTCATGAGGCATGGCCTACCAAGAAGCCCCATGAGCAATAAAATGTCAAGTGCAAAGAATAAACAACCAAAATTTTTACATGGTTCTTTACGGTTCAACTCGAATTTTACACAGTGAGATTGATACTCACAATCCACTATTTCTTCTTTGATTTTATTCTTATACAAAATAGTAAATTTTCCAATTTATTTGTTTGATCTTCTGTCTTTGATAGCTTTGACTCTAATGCCCTTGTTCGTTCCTTTCTAGTCTTCAAATCTTCAAAATAAAGTCACCACTGCGTCCGGAGTATCCAAAAATGGTGGGGTAATAGGTTTCGTCTCAATCCAAGGTCAAGAAGGCCTTCAAATTATTTATGGAGTGATAATTGACTAAATGAGATTGTTTTGGGTTGGTTCTAAACAAATAAATGTTGGACCAGCCCGGGTAGCGTATGCAGGGTTCTGGATATTTCTGGGTACATCGGGTTGCATGTTGCGCACAGTGTGCCATTTCGAATCCGAGTCGTGGGTGGGTCACGGATGCGGTCTGGCTTAGCAGTGGCGACTGGCTCAGTTCGAATCCGATCAGATCGTGGGGTGGGTAGCGGGATGTGGTCTGGATGGGGTAGCGGTGGCGACTAGCTCAATAAACGAGTCTGATAGGCCTAGCAGCGGCGATGGTGCAACGCCGACTTCAAGGCTCTAGTGATGGCATTTCTAGTGACTGAGGTTGGTGGAGATAGCCCAGATCAATAGATCTCCAACCGATGAGTGTCTTGCTGGTGGTCCAACGCTCTGTTGTGATGCTGGACGGTGGTTGGTAGAACTGATCTCTGCTGGGAATTTTGTCTCCGATTTTCAGCAACATATGAGGCTTTCTTCAGTGGGACATGATTTAGGTTTGTAGCCAGCAACAAGATTGATCTATTGGAGGTAGCAGCTTATCTTGCAGTGGCTCCGGTCGGTCGGATGAGGGCGTGTAGATGACCTTGTGCTGCTCTCGCATTGCTTCTACGGACCTCTTTTGGGTTACCTTTTGTCTACAGTAGCTTCCTCTCTGGTGGATCTTGATTGGGCTTTGTTCTCGGTGTTGAGGGGAGTCCGGTGGAAGTCTCAGTCTAACTGGAGATGACCTAGGCTGGTCAAATAGAGGTCGGGAAGGTGTCGACTTGCAGGTTTTGCATGGCTTTGACAAGGGGCTTCTCTTTACTTTTGGCAACGCCAGGCTTCTCCGGGCGCGGATCATGATTTGGTTTTGTCGGTTGTGTTAAGGAGATTCTGATGGAAGCATCAGCGTGACTGGTGGCGGTTTGGGTTGTTAGGACAAAGGTCTGCAAGTTGGCGGCCTTTCTACACTTTTTTGTTTCATTGCTCTGGTGGGAGTTTTTTGGGCTATTTCTCAACGACAACAGGCTTTTGTGGTGGTATCTCTTTAGTTGGATTTGTTGTCGGTTGTGAAGGGAACTCAATAGAGGTAGTTTCTTGGTCGTCGGAGGCCTTGGCTGGCTGGATGATGGTATGCAACTCTGTTGTTTGTTGGATATTACCACTTGCGGCAGCGACTTCTCTTGATTTTTTTCCGATGAGGGTGGTGTAACACCCCAAATCCGGTTCACGCTCGTGAACTGAATCGGGATGTTACTGGCCCCGGTTAGGTCCGCTAACCCGAACCTACTCATGCGGATCCAATCTCGGCGTCTTAAGATGAAGATACAACTCTCAAGCATGGATGAATGCAAAAACCCTAACATGGTACTACATGAATGATATGCAATCAGAGTACACACCAAAACAATCCCGATAAAATTTAATAAAAATTTTGAAATATGACAGACAGAATTTCCCCTAAAAATACAATTAGGGGCCACCCTGTCAAATATACATATAAAAATATATATAACCAAGTATCAAACAATTTCATTCACACAGAATCTAATCTACTATACACTCATTCTGAAGCTTGGGTTTCAACCCTCAACGCTTCCACTGCGCACTCGATTCATGTTTCACCTCTTGTCATTATATCTTAGTTTTTCATCATGTCATAACATTATCTCATTGCATTTAATCATATCCTATCATATCTTAGCATTTCACATCATTCACAATATAAAAGCATCATAAATAAAATATAAACACTCAATCAACTGACATGTGTGCAAGCGACCACAATGCTCCTCCGTCCAAGCTGGCTCCTCCAACTCGTGCTTATCACCTACATATATATAAGAAAAACGTCAGTAACAAGCGTTACTGGTCCGGAAAATAAAATAACTATAACAAGCTGGCTATGAGAGCAAACTCTCATATGAAAAAAAAGCATCATACTCCACGTGAACACTCTGAAGGGCACTACTGAGGAGCCACTGGGCTGCAGACCCGGTAGCATCCCGAACTTACTGCTCTGCTGCTGGTACTGTGCTACTCTCAGCACTTCTTTTTCAGTACTTCTCGTGAAACTTTATCCTAAGCCCTCTCCTTACCTCCATATCTCTCCTGGCCTTGAGCACGAAGGCCGAGTACTCTCAGGCAGTCGCCTTTAGTACCCTTTGAACCACAAGTCCGGACATGCGCTGTACTAAACAGTACCCGTAAACCTCCACGTTCTCCGGGTGTGAGGAACTCAAACGCGGAGTTGTCAGGATCCCTCGGGAATGGAACAGTCCGCTGGCACTAATCCAGAGCCCGCTTTGACTGTCACGGCATCCTCTGCATGGTACGTGCAGTCGATTTCTCCATCTCTCGTCTCACTGAAAACTCGATAAAACTATATATATAGGCCTGGGAAGGGATTCATATAATAGGCCCGAAGGCAACTTGTGGTGGATCTTGTTTTCGAAATCAACCTCGAGGGATCTCATCCTCGAGGGGTTATTAATCCGGAAATATTCGGTTAAATGACCCGAGTTAAGTGGGATCCAATAAAACACCACTTAACCCGTCCTGCAAATAATAACATAAACATACAATAGAAAAGCGTAAAACAAGACGAGTCCTAAACGGACCTGGTAGAAGCTCCAAGCGTGTCATCGCGCCTAGGCGGCAAGCTCCTACTCCGTACCTACACATCAAAACTAAATACTAACGCCCGCTAACTAAATGATGCATCAAACTCGTTATGATTAAACACGCTCACAATACAACATCTACCACAACAATCAACAATTATATAACAATAATTATGAAAGAAATTCTAACTCCTATTCATACCAATCTTATCGTGTTTTTCTAAGTTATGTCGTAATAACTTATCATGCTCTCATTAGATCATTTACTATTTATTCGCAATCACTCAAATCATACAATCATCCCTTTACTCATAATTAGACATTACTCATGACGGTTAATCAAATCTAGCATACTGTGCTAACATTCATCATGACAACTAGTTAATTCTAGCATGCTATGCTAACAATCATATTCAATTTTAAATAACTCAATCGGAGGTAATTATACCTCACGTCGTCGGCAATCGGCGACGGCTAGGGTTCCATCGCGCGTCTCGGAGCTCGAACTCGGCGCTCCTCGGCGTCCGACGTTCGATCGGGCTCCACTGGGTGAGCCCCACAGAAGATCCGGTGGATTCCGGCGAATCCCAGAAATTCCGATTTTTCGGCGGTTTTCCGGCAGCTACTGGCGGTTTTCCGGCGGCTTCCGGTGGTTTTCCGGCGACAATCGCCGGCGGCGTCTACTAGTCGGAAAGGGGTCGTGTTGGGTACCCTCGGAACCGGCTCGGCGAGCCCGACTCATCTATGACCTCAGTGTGGCCAATGGAGGCGGCGGCTCGCCGGAAAATGGTCAAAACAGTGGTGGCGGCGGTGGGTGACTCGATCCGGCCGGGATGGGCGGCGCTGGCCTCCGTTCCGGTCGGGGACAGTCGTGGGTTGGTCGAAGACGTCGAGGTGACCACTCGATCACGGCGGCGACGGTCGCCGGCGGCGGAATCGGCAACGTGACCGCAACGCGGCCGCGGCGTCGCGGCGCGGTTTCCTCGCGTCGCGGCGGTCCGATGGGGCCGGACCTGGTCGGGGCGGCAGGGCGACGCCGTGGCCGGGCTGGGCGGCGTCGATCGGCGGCCAGGCGGCGCCGGCCGTGGCGGCGGTGGCGCGCGAACAGGGGCGGCGCGGCGAGGGTTTGGGGCGCGGGGGAAGAAAAGTCGGGGTGAAAATGGGTGGCATCATCGTAAATAATACTTGACTCGTCTCCGGCTCGAGTCAAGTATCATAACTAACTCGTATTAAATCCTAAAAAATTTCATAAAAATCGGGAAAAATCCCGTAAAATCAAACAACACCAAAAAAATTATAATGACATGCTCTAGAACTATCAACCCACCCAAACTGCCCGAACGCGTCCTAACGCGGTAAACGGCCTAATACTAATTCTACGATCCACTATATATAAAAATAATAAAAAAAATGACTGGCATACTCTCATATATCTGATAACTCATTCTGTTCTGCTGTATTCATGACGTTATCATCATATATTTGGGTACGCATGACCCTCATAGCTCATACACGTGACCGGCGTCGGCTCGGTACGCGTGTCCTGAAACTGACTCAACTCGAAAAATAATGGTCGACCCGACCGGTTCTGAATATAAAACCCTAACTCGAATCGTGGGTTTTACAGGTGGGCGTCTTTGAGGGCAGCTATCAACTGAATCTTGTCGAGGGAACTCCTACCTCTGATCTGGTGGACTTGGGGGTCATTGTAGATGGATCTCTGGTGAGGGGCTCCTCCCCTTCCTTCTTTTACTTCTTCCTCCCTACTTCTTCTTCTTTTCTTCTTCCATTAGTAGCAATGTCTCCCCCTACTTTGGATTCCTCTGGCAAAGCTCTCGGCTAGTCAGTGTTGGGGAGCACTCTAAAATTGACAACAATGGCTGAAAAGGTTCTCTGGCGAGAGGCTCCTCCCATTCTTCCTTTTCTTGCTTCTTTCTTTTGCTCTTTTTTCTTTTTTCCCCCATCTTAACGTACGAGCCCCCCATTTGCCATCATAGTTATGTGTTTATATAGATTTTTTGAACTTTTATCTTCCCGAGTTAGGTTTATATTTAGTGGCCTAAAATCTTTACCCTCCTTATCTTATCCTCTCCTTCTTGTTATCTTCTTCTTTTGATTTTGGAACGACCGTGGACTGTTTCTCACAACTAGGGGGTTCAATCACATGGTTTGGACCTTATATACATAAGCTACATTTTAGATAATTAATATAAACTGCACCTTTTATTTAGAGTAATTTAATGGTCTCATCAATTAAAGTTTAAATAGATAAATGAAAAAAAGGGTAATAATAAATTTTCAACTCAATCTAATACTTCTGCTTATTCATCTTAATCGTCAAAAGTGATTGTAATAAAAATTAATTTCAAAATATTTAGTTGCATACATGGTCTTAAATATAGCTTTAATTTAATACTGATTAATTACTAGAAGAAAACAAGCTGGCATTAGTGACAATAAAATTTATACATGATATAAAGAGATTTTGAAGGAATAAGGATTTCTTGTGCGCTATAGCAAGTAATCTATTGATCCAAATAACTCACAATTTTCTCACCCAACTAACTTTTGTAAACTTAATGTTTAGTTGGATATCAAGGATTAAATACATCGTTTATGGTGGAAAAAACAAGGCCAACTTAAACCAATAGCAAGTTTGCTACAGCATTCTTGCTCCCGCAAGCACGCCAAATCCTTAACCAATTTAGAGTTCTAGTGACAAATATGTAGCCAATAATACCCTATTTCCTCTATTGGATGCCAAAATATCAATCTTAAAATCTGTTTCCAGTTTTAAGCAAATTAATTCATTTTCGAAAGGTATACCAAATATATTGTCGAAATTTGTCGCAAGACCATACAATTGTTAATAAGGCTGCAAAATACAATGAGGTAACAATATATATATTAATACTTATTATTAATTTTGCATATTTCTTAATTGTTAATTATGTGTGATATTTATCATGTTTTAATATGATTATTTATATCATATATATTTGTTTTAAAATTTCTTTTTGACTAAAAAACTCTCCCTATTAATAGATTTCAAGATTAAACTGTAGCATACTGAATCAAGGCCGAGTAAGGATCCCAAACTTTTAAACTGTAACATGTACGACTAAATTTACACGCATGATTTACATTCTTAAATGTATACGACAAAAAAATCCCCAATATGATACCTTGAATTTAAACAGGTAGCTGTCGCCCAGCAAGGCAAGCCAAACTAAATGCAAAGTGGAAATTTTACTTTTACTAATGTACTATGGGAAGGATGATCGACACAAATAAATTAATGTTATTACATATAGAGAAAGGATCGGCTAATCAAAAACAAAAAACTTTTAATTTAGTCATCTATATTGCATAAGTTAATTAAATATATTTAGTCATCTATATTGCATAACCATATAATTAAATATAGAAAAATATATAATATACAGGAAAAGTCGATCTCATTTAGTCATCTGAATTGCATTAGTTAATTATCATTAGTAAAGTGATTAACACATGTATATCTTACTTGAACTAGCAGTACTTACTAGTTATGCATAGAGGTCGTGCTATTAATTGACACATATCTTTGCTTGCATTAGCAACCAAGCATAATGTCGACTTATGACCTCCACTTACAATGGCAATTTGAAAGTGTATAATATATTTTACAATTAGATCTCGTTTTCATGTTCATATAAAAATATAATGTCGACATTTATTAGAGCTGTGAGATTCCTCAATTTAGTCTCACATCTAATACCTATTGGGAGAAGATCCTGTTTATAAGTGGGAATGAACTATAGATCTTTAACTTTCGGGGTACCCATTTTAAAGAGATGACTTAGCCCATTACGTTACACTTTGGGTTGGGTCGTTACAAATAGTATCAGAGCCGACCTGGTTCTATGTTAGATAGTGGGATGAACTAGGGACGTTGGCTAGGCTGCCGGTCATGGGCCAAAAAAGGTCGTGGGTTGGGGCTAGCAACGGGCCAAGAATAGGCATTTTCGGGGACGAAATTTCGACCGACGAAATTTCCTAAGGTGGGTGAGGAGAAAATCTTGTTTATAAATGGGAATGAACTATAGATTTTTAACTAATTCCGGCGGCGGTACCCATTTTAAAGAGATTTTTAACTTTCGGAGTACCCATTTTAAAGAGAAGAGATTTTTAATTTCCGGAATACCCATTTTAAAGAGATGACTTAGTCCATTACGTTGAACTTTAGGCTGGGTTGTTATAGGAGCTAGCTTGTGTTGTCTTAGTGGATTAATGCCTATCATCACATGCAACTACTCTCCAACAACTCACTCATCATAATTAATTAGGAGTTGGTGACCTCGAAGAAATGTGAAAACATAATATATAACCGATCTGATATTAATTTCCAAAAGCTATATGCATGAAGATGATTATAAACAATCATGAATCTATAATAAAAATTATGAAAACATTATTTTATATCCTTCTCATTAAGGTTGTTAATTGGCTTAATTAATATACATAAATGTAGTATAATGCATATGATTGATTGTTGCAAGAGGTGTTGCACTGAAAATTTAGTTATCAACAAATGACCCTAAATTAGCTTGACACAGAGGCTCTATTTTTTTAACTCCGTACAATTTGCCATAATGATAAATTTTCTCTTATAAAAATCTACAAAATCTGAATATTCAATTTTTTTCTTTCAAAGTTATCTTTCCTAAAAAGTCTATATCGAAATAAAATTATAAAAAAACTTAAACTAGATTAATAAAACAAGAGGTCCATTAATTAATTAGCCATCTACGTATTTTATGCAATAAAATACACTCCTTTATCTGCATGCATCATTATTTGATTATTATTATTATTTGCCTACCCGCTTTTACAATTGCTTTATTATTTTTATAAAAAGTTGATTGTCATCATGTGTAATAAAACCTACAAGTTGACGAATAATGAAATAAAAACACATACATAGCAAACAGCCATCTCCCTGTATAATTGTCTTCATAAACTAATCTTGTACCTACACTAATTTAACACCTTCATAAAAAACCAAAAGCACAAAAATAACCTTGTACTATTTAAAGCCCATGCCTTGCAACTTTGGTCCATTCTACTCATGGCCCATATATGAAAGCTCCACACCACGGTCACACGCCGCTCACGGTCATCTGTCCCACGCGTGTCACGCACGAGGCATGGCTCCCACAATCCACGGCTTTCCACAGTAGCGGGAATTGTAGGGATAGTTATGTCATTTCACTTAACATGGATGCCCATGCAATGTGATGAGTTCATGCCATGGGGTATGATCGTGGATGGATGAGGGGCCCCACATTTCCCGCCAAAGTCAGCTAACGTTGACGACAACGGAGCGGGTTTTTTCTTTTGCCGCCATTTGGTGCGATAGATGGACGGCCGAGAGGAGGGCTTGGATCCGTGATTTGCGGCGAACTTTATGGTCAAACCGTTGATTTTTCAGAGCATGGGGGCATGGTTTTCGTCGCTTTTGGGATTTGGGCAGTCGGGGAAAGTTTTACTCGATTTGGGCTGATTTATAATTATATCTGGTCAGGTCTGGCCACCGGTGAGCCGCCTATGTTTTTCTTTTCTTAAAATCAGCTTAATTGACCTAGAGTTCTATTGAGCCCATTAATATTGAAATTGATTTGAATTTCAGTTGAGGTCAAAATAGTTTAATTTATATTTATAAATAATATTTTTTGAACACGGGCAAGAACAACAATTAGTGTAATGACTCAACCCCAATGTGAACTGACTATTCTAATTAAGTGATCCTTTTAACAATAATTAATTATGTTGAAGGTTTATAAAGACATTCATTTTGATATATTTGACCTTTTTTAGTAAATATCGAGTAACATCTCAATTTAGCTCGACGGTGAATTAAACTATGATGTTATAATTTGAAAAACTATTCATTTATTTACTAATTTAGACTACTATCTCATAAGTTGATCTCAACGGTCAAGGACTCTTAATACAGTAACTCTATGAGATACTACACGATTCATGTTGATCATTTATATTATAATAAATAATTTTAATTTAAATGCTCCTAACATAAAGACTCAAAATCATAAAAGAAGTAGGAATTCCCCTACAACTAAGAGGATGACTTAAGAAATACATATTAATATGAATACATATTAATACAAATGTATGAGTTGTTTCTTACTCTTAGTTCAACTGTTGAGTTAGGTAACTTTTTATGTAATGCTAGGCATGCTGAGATAAAGTTATATGGGCCATGATTACCTATTTCATACGCCTCATATATGTACTACAAATATTTACTAACATATGGTATTTTTAAAGTGTTAGGATATCATACCCGAACATTTGATCATCATGTATATTCTTCACGTGACATGACCGATAAGATCATCCAATTTACGTTACGCCAACATACATACATATTCAGCTACAACTAAATAAATAAGTTTAGGGTATCTTGAACTCTCCAACATCAATTTTAGAACTTGGTCAAAGAGAGCTAGGCAAAGCTACAAGATCTTGGTCAAAGCCGAATTGATACTAAAACCATTGGGTAAATGACCCGAGTTTTTTATACTAGCTATAGGATTATTCTTTAGGTCTTTTGGTAATTCACTAAATTGATTTTGTTGAAGTTATTTCGTAATTAACATAAAAAATAGTTCAATCATATATGCCACATTAAATATTTATTATATATAAACATAGATTTTTAATTATTTTCAATAAAAGTCCATTTTTTCTATTTGATTTTGAACCAAAATTTGTAAAGTCCATGCCTCTTGATTTGGGCCTTTTGGATTGGATAGTAGCATTGCTTATGTGGTGCCGCTAGGTAAACTTGGGTGCGTAAAGTGCATAAACTGGATGGAAAAAAAACTTGGGCCTCTAAGTTGTTCCATAAGCACAAATTGGATATCTATATCTCCTCCTTACATATATGCTCTCTAACAAAGTGATACTTCATCTCAACATATTTAGTCTTAGAGTGAAGTACCAAATTTTCAGTGATGCTAATAACAGTTATGCTGTCACAATAGAATGGTGATCCCTCAATATTAAGACCAAAATCCTTAAGAGTGTGTCGCATCCAAACTAATTGTGCACAACTGAGTTTGAAAGAAATGTACTCTGCTTCAGCTGTCTTTAAGTGATTTAAGGAAGATCCCATCATTAGGGCATCAATAAAATTTTGTTTTTTGCAAATCTAAGACACAAAGCATGATTTAAGGAAGAAGCAAGCTCCATTAGTGCTCTTGCTATCATTCTTTGATCGAGTAAAATCTGAGTCTGTGTAAGAACAAAGATCAAAGTATGATTGTTGGAAGTATGCTTTACATGATTTTCTTGGCCATCTTCAAGTGTGATTCCTTAGGGCTAGCTTGGAATCTAGCACAAAAGCAAACATTCAACTTGATGTCCAGTCTACTTGCGGTAAGGTAAAACAAACTTCCAATCATGCTCCTATATATACCCTTTGTTCCACTAGTTTGCCTTCCTCATCTTTATCAAGCTTGCAAACAAAGATCAAGGAAATCTTGAACTCCTTAGTATTTTCTAGCCTAAACTTCTTGATAAGCCTAAGACATACTTGGATTGCTTAACGAAGATCTCATCATTAGATTGCTTAATTTAAAGGCCAAGGAAAAGTTCAATTCCCCCATTATACTTAACTCAAAATTTCTTGCTCATAAGAAAAACAATCTCCTCACAAAGCTTGTTATCTTTTGAACCAAATATAATGTCATCCACATAGACTTGTAGTATAAGAAGTTTGGAAGCAAAGGCACTTTGGCAGTGCCCAAGTTTTTCTTCTCATCCGGTTTGGGCACAAAGTCGCCTTGGCAGCACCCTTGACCCCAAATCAGGGTTTCCCCTCTTTTGGCTAATGCAAAGGTTCCCCAAGAGCATCCTTGCATCCGGCATGTGTGGTTTGGTTCACCTCTGATCACATGTCGTGGCCTACAAGCTTTATCGTGGTTCATCTTGGTGGAGGCCAGGACCTAGTGCTGGCGCTATTTTTCAGCCTATAAATAGAGGCCCCAAACTCCACCCTTTTCACTCCTTTGGCTCTCCCCTCCTACCTTCCTTTTCCTCCCTTCCTCGTTCATTTTCTCCACAACCCTTCTAACATTTTCCTAGCCCTCTCCAAGCCCCTAAAAGCCCTAGGAGTTGAAGGTTTTTGGGTAGGATGCCTCAAAAGACCTCCTCCGAGCCTCTTAGAGGTCAAACTCTCTTTCCCCCCTTTATCTGTGAATTTTGTGGTTATTATGCTTGTATTATTGTGAGTCCGCATTTTTGTGATATTTTATTCATGTTGATCTATGTTCTAGGAGTTGCTTGGTTTTAGATTTCATTATTTTTGGAGGTGTAAATAAGTAGTTATGATTTTTAGACCTAAGTTACATATGATAAATACATTATTTTTGTAGATCTAGCATGCATAGCACTGTAGATGTCAAATTTGCATGATTCTTGTTTCATATTTCTTTGGACTAGTAAATTTACAAGTTTTATTTTGCATGTTTCATTTGATTTAACTTTTATGAGTATGAATGGGTGCCAAACATGGTTGCTTTCATAGTTATAGTGACTTAGCTGCCTCTTTTTTCAATTTTTACACCCTCTTTTAGATGTTATTTTGTTGCAATCTTTTGCATGTAACCAAAAGTATAAAACTATATATATAAGTTTGAAGGATTTTTTTCTCCCTTAACCAGGTGCATGTATATCCAATCTTCATGTACCCTAGATTTGAAAGTACAAAAGTCACATTCTTCAATTAAGGTCTTGCTTGACCTTTCATTAACTCCTTTCTCTTCATATTATTCTTCAATTTCCCTATATATATATATATATATATATATATATATATATATTCATCTCATATTTGTTCCTTTGCAAGTTTTGAGGGAGTAAAAAATCATTATTTTAAAACTAAAATAACACAAAAACCAACAAAACCTAACTAAAAAATTAAAACTAATGAAAACACGATAAAAACTAATGAAAACCTCTGGAACTAGATACAATTAACTCTTAAGACTAGGCAAAACACAAGTAAATTACAAAATAATCACCATCCCACTATAGGAACTAAGTGGTTCTTCCAAAGTAAATTTGATGAGAAGGGAGATATTATCTAGAACAAGGCTAGGTTGGTGGCTCAAGGGTATAGTGAAGAGGATGGAATTGACTATGACGAAACACAGTGGCTAGGCTAAAGTCAATCCAAATGATGCTTGCCTTTTCTCACTGCCACAACTTCACCTTGCATTAAATGCATATAAAAAGTGCATTTCTAAATTGATAAATCAAGGAAGAAGTATATGTAAAGCAACCACTTGGATTTGAAGACCCTATGAGCTAAACCATGTCTAGAAGCTCAACAAGGTTTTATATGGACTCAAACAAGCCGCTAAAGCATGGTATGAAAGACTTGGCAGGCTTTTTGTTTCTCAAGGGTTCTCTATAGGAAAAGTAGATACCACCTCGATTCTTCTACCAATACCATTAAGGAAACACACCTCCATATATATAAGAAAACCGTCAGAAAATAACTACTGATACAGCAAATTGGCAAATGGGTCATGCACCAATGGATAAAAGTGGTATAATTTTAGAATATTCACACAATAATAGATAGAGGATGAGAGGCAGTTAAGCATTCTTGAACAATCAAATGCATCAGACACGCTAAGCACAGTGATGCAGTATGGTAAAAACTGACATGCTAAGCACGATAATGCAAAGAGATGAACCGGAATGGTAAGCACAATAATGGATATGATGAACCAATACGCTAAACATGGTAATGATGAATCTGATATGCTAAACAGGGTAGTGAATATAATGAACTGGCATGCTAAGCACGATAATGCAATATGATAAACCAACACACTAAGCACGAGAATGCAGTATGATAGGTCCGACAATATATACAGGGACAAAGTGAAATCGAAAATTCTTTTACTAATATTTCTATTAGGCTTGGGTATATGGACCTCAATTTTTGAAAACCATCAAGGGATCTCAAATTTGAAATTTTATTAATTGTGAATGAAAATAGCTAAGACGGCCCCAAATTACCCAAATTAATGGGATCTAATAAAACTCTACATACTCTGTAAAGTCAAGCAGAGAGTGAATTGGGAGAGGGGGGGGGGGATGTGTTGTCTTATAGACCTAGATGAGTTGAACTCCTCGTCCTAACTCCGGTGAGCTCATTCTCATGTCTTAATATGTGAAAAGGAAACTTTAATCAGTCACCATCCGAGGTGGCCTACAAAGTGAGGCAAACCTTCACAAATGTACACACACTAAAAAACTTAATTAACTTAATTATCTTACTTAGGTAGTCATTAAAACTTGTTAGGTGACCTTAATTAGAATTTATGGGTTCCTAGTACAATTGTATGACTCTACTTATACAACCCTAATTGACAGAATAGTCTTGGACCCAGCGATTTTTTGCATGGGCTAAATGGCATCCTAAGGGTTATACAAAAAATTACTAAGTGTTGCATAGGCCAATATAACAAACTAGACCTACCAAAGTTGGGCTAAGGGGTTAGAAACTGTAGTCCTCAGCCGGGCACCAAATTTCCTAAGGGTCAAATAGGAGACTGTGTTCATGTGCTTGGAGATTTCAAATGAGCCTAGGTCAAATAGGAGAGTTATCCAACGTCATGGGCTTTGATACTTTAAAATTCCATATCAAATATTCAAGTATTTGGGCCTGAGTGGTTTCTGGAATGAGAGGCATTGGCACAATCATTTCTGGAACTAGCATACAACATACATAACAAGTATAGTTTCAGTTTTAGGGGTT
This sequence comes from Piper betle, assembly GCA_033002965.1. Taxonomy (NCBI): domain Eukaryota; kingdom Viridiplantae; phylum Streptophyta; class Magnoliopsida; order Piperales; family Piperaceae; genus Piper; species Piper betle. Next base: position 10,881 of record JAURVB010012969.1, on the reverse strand, counting down.
TTGTTCACACCTTTGCTGGCATTTATTAGCTTTGTATTTTATCACGAGTTAGCTGACATACTCTTTGTAGATCAATTCTTCCAGTCTATTGGAGACTTCCCTAGATTTTGGCATCTCAAGGTAGGTAGAACAAGAGAGAGATTGAGATTTAAAGATCACATCAATTAAGTTTATCTTCTATTATTTTTTATGCTGTTGTTGTAATAACATTATGAATCTTTCTATTACTCTTTCTTTGGTTTTGATTCTTGTTTTTATGGTGTAAATTTATTTATGCTATGGATGAGATGGATCTTAAATGAAATGACTTGATATTCTATATTAGTTGAGGTTTAATATTGCTTTCTCCAAAAGAGTTATGTTTTATTGTACGTAATGCTTTTATTTATTTGATTAATTGTTGAAGCATAATGAAGGTTTGAAGAGAAAAGTTATATTTAATAATTAATTAAATGATAAATTGATTATACTCTGTATGTGGGAGATCTATAATAAATAATCATAAACTATGTAAGATTAGTGTGAATAGGAGTTGTTGAATGTTTATGTAGTCTAATTAAATAAATAACATGTCCTCATGGGAACGATACTCTACTCATTCATTATATTACTTGATCATGACTAGTGCACTTTCCAATTACAATAATTTGTATCATGTTTTTGGTGTTGTTGCCCGGGACTGGATTTATTTATCAATTGGAGGAATTATACAGATTATTTAGGAGTTGTATAGTTGTTTTGTTTTTGTTTGCTCTTCTTTTTATTTTTTACTCAAAGGGCTTAATTGAGAAGATGGATGGATTTAGTTTTCAATACCGAACAATTTGTGATTTTTGTGGAGGAAATCACCTGAATCAGGAATGCTGATTTGGTAACATGTTTTCCAGTTTCTCTTTTTATGAACAAACTAACTTTGTTTTGAATTTTAACTAAAGCATATTATTCATGCATCAATACTTATGACCTTGGAGGATGGAACAATATTAATTGCATATGGAACCAAGAGAATGTGCAACCCCTATATGAATTTGAGGATAGAAAAGATATATTTAAAGAAAAAGGTGTTTGACCTTCATTCACGCGTTGGCAACCAAAGACTTTGGGCTTGGTGAGAAGTCGTGCAGTGTTTGATTGAGGTTATCTTTTGGTCAAGGGTTCGGAAGCTGAAACATGAAGATGTGAAGATGAACTTATGAAGTGTCAGAGATCGACAAGCGTTCAGTGGCACGTTCAGCAATAGAAGGTGATGTTCGATGAAACTTCAGAAATCAATTAATAATTTCTCCCCCTTTTTAAAATGATTGGTCATCAAACTTCGGCAATCAAAGTCTCCTCAACTTCTGACTCTATGTGCCATGTCAGTCCTAGGTTTCCAAACCCGTCTTTGACTACTGAACCCTCAGCTAAACATTTGCCTAACCATCTTCTCATACTTCACCAATTAATTGATTGTTTAACTACCTATCATTTTAAAAAAGTTGTCAAAACTAGCCATTGGATAAATTTAAAAGTAAGGATTCAAATCCCAATGGGTCCTATTCTTGGAGAGGCTATAGAAGCCTACAAATAGGGCCTTGCGGGGAGTGTTTTGATATACCTTAGAGATGATGCGCTGGATTTTCATGGTTTAATTTTGGGAAGTTTACGCTTAATGTTAGGATTTGTGTTACCTATTAACTTGTATTCATAGGTGTAAATTGTATATCCAAGGAGAGGTCAGTGTATGTGAGGCTTGATTCAAGTGTTTGAGCTTGTTTTGTAAAATTTCAAGGTGTTGAGTGTAACGACCCGCCCGTTCCGAGCCACGACCCAAGTGTTACTATATGAAACTAAGTATCTTATAAATTAATTTTGAAAATTTTAAATAAATCTAAAACAATAAATTTAATATACATATGCTCGGAATAATATAAGCCCCATAAACCGAACTAAAATCCCACTGCTATGCAAACAATCTCGAGAAAATAATAGTCTAATAATAGACTCCTCCAGCAGTCCCGACTCTACCCATCTTTTCATGTTCATATCTACGGAGGCAATTTCGCGTTAGTGATAAAAACACTAAGTCGTATAATGACAAGAAACAATTAATATATTCCCCACAACATTTGAATTACATCTTTTAGTGATTATGAGCCTATACTGAGCTCTTAATATGCTGGGAGGGTAGCCACCCATCCAGCCACAATCCCCTATATGCGCACACACGATACATGGCCCATGGCCTGTAGTTACTAATATTTTCTATTGACTCACCCTCTCAGTATCACAAGTGCATATGAGTCGTCTTGCGCCACTATGCCCTGTCACCCCTTTAGGCATAGGGCGGGTATTTAATCTTTCAGCGGGTACTATCCTGTGTCGGATTGAGTCAATTCATTGACTCTCAGTTGCGCTCAGCGCATGATGGTTGGATATGAACTCAAGTCGACCAAGACTCCCACATCGTAATTTTTTTAAAAGTGTGGCCTCATGTTAGATTGAGTCAATTCCTTGATCCCGGTTGCACCCGGTGCATAGTGGTCGAATCTGGACTCAGGCTAACCAGGGCTACCAAAAAGGAAAATTCAACATTTCAAATACTTATACTGACCTGGAATTTGAATTTTCAAATACTTATACTGACCTGGAATTGTGATAAGGAACCCACAATTATGACACATGATCCTAATATGAATGTAATTTCTCTAAAGCCAAATGTGCTCACAAGCTATCCAGATATTTCATTTAACAAGAAAACTCTACTTTATATAGAAGAATATGTGTGGAATTTAAGAAGTCATTATATTAAATTTTATTAATATGTGTGGAATTTAAGAAGTCAGTACATTAAATTTTATAGAATAACTATATTATTTGTGTGATAACGAAAAGTCAAAAACTTACTATTAAGCAAATATGAATGGGTTATAATTGATAATTTATGATATTGATTCTTAAAAATTTATTTAATTAAATATTATTTATGGTTTGTTCTAAGATTTATAAAACCCTAAATAAAATAACCTAATTATTTTTTTCGGGGTTTTACATTAAGAGTGTGTGGGTACTTTGCTTAGTTGGGAGGGTGCTTGGAGAGAGGAGACTTCCTTGGCTCAAGGTGTAAGCTTTTGAAAGGAGTACAATTTTAAGGTAGTGGCTGCTCCAAGGGTGTTTGGAGCTATTTTTAAGACTCCTTAACATTTGGGAGGCATTTGAAAAGGAATGCTTGTAGTTTGAAAAGTTCCTTAGCATTTGGTGTTAGAGAAGAATGACACATTGGAGGCTTCTAAGTGGTTAGGGGCACAAGGTTCCTTGGTGGTTGAGGGGTACTTGACAAGGAAGGTTTGTAAGTGTAAGGTTCCTTGGCACTTGGTGTGTGTACATGAGGTCTTGTTATTACTTATAAGTTGTACAAGTTGGTTGCCTAGTAAAGCTATGAAGAACTACTTGTCTATGGACTTGGTGACCTCAAAAAGAGGACTACTAGTTGGAAACCTCTTATTAAATTTGTTTGTGCCATCTCCCCTCTTTTTATCATTGTTTATACCACTTGATTTGTACAATTCTTAATTTTCCTGTGTTTGAGTTGATTGCTAGCATCACTTAAGTGATATCAAGTTATGAGTGGACCTGTATAGTTTGACTTGTTCACTAACTCAAGTAGCAACCTGGATTAGAACTTGTGCCCCACACACTCCACTATTTAATTGGGTTTATACTATTTCTAATTGTCTTCCTCTTCTATTACTTGTGTATACTGCTTATTCGCTTGTGCTTACCTTAATTATTTATTTATGATTATCATTTTCTTTTGCTCAATTGGATTATATCTTAATTGTGCTTAAAATTGTTTAAATTAATTTTGCTATCTTCGTCCATACTTGAGATCATTATAGGTCTAAAAGATTGTGAGGGTCTAACTGAATTATCGATTGTTGTTGTTTGTTGATTGTTGTTGAATGTAGTTGAATGTTCATTCTTTGTAGGGTTTATGAGGAATTTATAAAATTAGTGTTTATTTGAGTTTAATTTAGATTTATATATGTTGTTGAATGTAGTTGAATATTCATTATTTTGGATTTATTTTAGCTTATTTATTATTTATAAAAATAGGATTTATTTTAGAGTAATGATTATGAAAGCATTATTAGCATAATTTTAATTTATTTATTTAAATTCATGATTAAAATTAGCAATTAAATTTAATTATTACTTTGAATGATTGAAAATAGATTTATAAAGTAATAATTGAATTAATACGATGACACACTGCTTAAACATGATATTTGAATTTTTATAATTCTTAAGTTACAATTTAATTCTACAATCTAACGTATTCATATTAATCAGTACTTTTCTATAGTCGATTAGTTTGGACTATAATCGAATACTATGATTGCATTAGATCAAGTACATAAATTAATGTTTTTTGTGCTTCGATTAGTTTCTAGTTGAGTTGAGCACTCTGATTTTATAATTAACTTTTAATTTGGAATACTTTTGATCCTCGTTTGTGAAAAAAGAAGTCGCGATCATATTTTAAAAAAACTTTGTGATTGTAGATATGGGTCATGGTCCTCTTCGAGTTCGGCATGGGTACAGATCACGTCGTTCTGGATCTCATGGCAGTGTCTTGTGTGAGCCGATTACATCACCACTGGATGAGCATGTACCTACACCTCAATTGGGTGATGATGTGGAAAAGCGCTTGTGGAGATGCAATCGATGAGGCAGGTAAGTTCTTGGAAACCTCGATGAAACGATAGAAATCAAGTGCCATGCTTGTCTATGTCTTTTGGAGCCTTGTTTCACCCAGTTAAGTAGAGGTAATGTTTTCATATTCTTACTTTAATATTGTGAATTTAATTTTAATGTGAGTCTTGGATGAAAATGCCTAATTATGGGGCAAATTTTATAAATTTCTTAATTCAATATGCCCAGACAGATGAGTGTTACAATTATGTGCAAGTTCCATGGAGCATATCCGAGGTGGACTAATGTACCTATTGATCTCATGGATATATGGTGCAGAGAGTGGATGGTAAATTAGACCACCATTCAATTTTCATTATTTATGCGTGAAAAATGTATTACATATTTTGTAAAGTAATTTAATTTTATTTCAGGTGAAGTATACATGGAGGTTGGAAGATGAACCATGGGCGTGATCTGCCTTCTTTGAGGCAGCCTCCAAATTATATGATGGGACGATGAAGTGAGTGAAGAATGCAACACTTGTATAGTTGGACACAAAAGACCTTGCAGATTGTGTGAATGAAGGTGGGCTACTTGGATTCAGTCGGATATATGGAGTATCTCATTTGGGATCAATGGGCTACTGATAGATTTTGGGAACTATCAAAGAAGAATAAGAAGAGTCAGATGATGGATAAATAACTCGTCATGTTGGTAGATCTGTTAGTTTAGAGATCCATGGAAAAACATGGTATGAATACTTTTCTTTAATTATAACTTTTTTAAGTTCTTTCGCAATGCAGGATAAACATCTAGAGGACCTCACCCATGGTCAATTTTGTTTGACCACACATACCGGATAGACAAAGAGAAGGGTGCATACCCTAGAAAGAAGTCCTAGGCTATGGCGGTAAGTTTTTGTATTTTATTTTATTTCTGCTTGTTATGTACTTTTTAAATAATCAAATAAGTGGGTTCAAATTTCGATTTACAAATATGTTTTTGTTGCCGAGTGTTTAATTGTTGCCAACAGTTCGAGTAAACAATTTTTGTGTTGATTTTGGTTTGCCGAAGGATCCACGTGAATACTTTACATTTTCTGCCTAATGAATGTCAAAATGTATAATAAATTAGTAATTTTTGAATGTGTAATTCTATCTTGTACAATTTGTCAAATATTTAATTCTTACCAACAGTACGAGTAAATAAATAAACATGGGTTAGATGAGCTTCCGTGTTCTTTTTCTTTGCAGGAGAAAGACCCACGTGACGATTTTACATTTCCTGCTTAATAAATGTGGAAATGTTATATATCTGTGTAATTTTGTAACAACCCACCCAAAAGTGCAACATAATAGGCTAAGTTAAGTCATCTTTTCAAAAGTGATTAATAAAGTTAAAGATCTATAATTTATTCCTACTTATAAACAGGATCTTACCTCAGTAGGTATGAAACTAAGTTGAGGGATTTCACAATCCACGTGCCTTAGAAAATTTTGTCAACGAAATTCCTACACTTAGCCCATTGCTAGCCTCAGCCCATGACCTTCTTCATGTTGTGACTGGCAACCTAGCCAATGTCCTAGTCTAGCACACCATCTAACATGGAACAAGGAGGCTCTGATACTATTTGTAACAACCTGCCCCAAGGTGCAAATTAACCGGCTATGTCATCTCTTTAACAGTGGTTAACCGAAGTTAAACATCTATAGTCTATTCGTACTTATAAACAAGATCTTACTCTATTAAGTATTAGATGTGTCTTGAAGGATCTCACAAATTTTGTTACAACCCGGTCCAAAGTGGAAACTAACAGGCTATGTCAACTTTTCAAAAGTAGTTAATTAAAGTTAAAGATCTATAGTACATTTTCACTATAAACATGATTTTACCCTATTAAGTATTAGATATGAAACTAAGTTGAGGGATCTCACAATCCAACCACCTTAAAAATTTTGTCCTTGAAATTCTTACACTTGATTTGTTGCTAGCCCTAGACCACCATCCCTAGTTCAGCCTACCATCTAATATAAAACAAAGAGGCTTTGATACAATTTGTATCGATCCGGCTTAAAGTAAAGCATAATGAGCTAAGTTATTTCTTCAAAAGTGGTTAACTAAGTTAAAGATCTATGGTATATTTCTACTTATAAATAAAATTTTACTCCATTAAGTAATAGATGTGAGACTAAGTTGAGGGATCTCGCAAATTTTTTGTGAAATATGGATTATGAAATTGTGAAATATGAAATGTAAAATTTATACTGGTATGAAAATTTCCAAATGTTCTATTTACAAGGGAGACTGTCAAATTTTCATTAAAATTATATATTTTATCATGATTTTATTAATAATATACGTAATTTCTTTTTACGTAATGTCATATGATATTATCATTTTGTTCATGTTTTCTTCTTTTAAAACTGTTAAGTGATTCATACTAATCAATAATTATTTTCCATGCTAGGTATCAAGCACATATAGAGCTGATATATGGTATCAATCCTTCTAGCCAAGTGTTGGTGGTCAACCCTGTGGCATACCCATGTGCAGCCGGAAAGCTAAACAAGGGTCAGTGTTATAGGATTGGGATGTGCATTGACGACAATGTGCCACTTTCCTTGTGAGTCACATGGATCCACTTGTTATCACGCCAATGATAATGGGTCTTGTGCTAGTACAATGGGCTAGACTCCTCATGTAAAACCTTGCAAAAAATAATTAGATTATTTTATTTAGGGTTTTGTAAATCTTAAAACGAACCGTAAATATTATTTAATTAAATTAATTCTTGAAAAAATTAATATTATAAATTATTGATTTTGACCTTTAGCATATCGGTATAATGACATTTATAATATTTTTAGGATTTAACATCCATTCATATTAACTTAATAATTTCTTTTTGACTTTACATTATCACACAAATAACTTTTTGAATTCCGCACATATTTATAAAATTTAATGTAGTAACTTCTTGAATTCCACACATAATCTTTTATATAAAGGAGAGTCCTGTTGATGTTAAATGAAACATTCTCTGGATAGTTTGTGAGCACATTTGACTCACAAAGGGAAGGCTTTAAGATCGAGTGTCATAATTGCGGGTTCCTCATCACAATACGAGGTTCGTATAATTACTTAAAATGTTATATATTTCGATTTGGGAGTCTTGGTTGGCCTGAGTCCACATCGATCACTATGTACCGAGCACAACCGGGGTCAAAGAATTGGCTCAGTCCGACGTAGGGAAACACCCTTAAAAAAATATTACTATGTGGGAATCTTGGTCACTTGAGTTCATCTTCGACCATCATTCGCTGAATGCAACTGTGGTCAATGAATTGACTCAGTCCGACACAGGGCAGCACCCCCTGAAAGATTAAATACCTTCCCCCCATGCCGAAAGGGGCAGTGGCGCAAGATGGGTCATTATGCACTTATGATACCGAGAGGGTGAGTCAATGGCAAATATCGGCAACTACATACCGAGGGCCACGTAGCGTGTATGCGCATACATGGGATTGTAACTGGATGGGTGGCCACCCTCTCAGCATATTAAGAGCTCAGCATAGGTTCATAATCACTAAAAGATGTAATTCAGATGTTGTGAAATATATTAATTATTTCTTGTAATTATACAACTTAGTATTTTTATTACTAACGCTGAATTGCCTCCGCAGGTATGAGCATGGAAGGATGGGTAGAGTTGGGACAGCTGGAGGACTAGCATGGAGCTTTTTCTTGAGATTGTTTGCATGGCAGTGGGATTTTGGTTCAGTTCATGGGGCTTAGATTATTTTGAGCATTCGTATATTAAATTTATTGTTATGGATTTATTTAAAATCTTGAAAATTTATAGAAAATTAATTTATGAGACACTTAGTTTCATATAATAACACTTGACTCGTGGCTCGGAACGGGTGGGTCGCCACAGGTGGTATCAGAGTTGTATTTCCCATGGAACCATGCAAATCAATCATTACCTTGTTGAAAGTCTAAGAGTCCACTATCCCATGGGTAAAATTTCATTATTTCACAAAATTAATTTTCATTGTTTTAGATGGTAAGTTATATTAGGTGCACATGACACTTAAACCAATGAGCGTATATGGGATGTAACACCCCAAATCCGGTTCACGCTCGTGAACCGAACCGGCATGTTACAGGCCCCGGTTAGGTCGGCTAACCCGAACCTAACTCATGTGGATCCAATCTCGGCGTCTTAAGATGAAGATACGATCCATCATGAATGAATAAATACGCAAAATCCTAACATGGTACTACATGAATGACAAGCAATTCAAAATACACACCAATACAGTTACGATCAAAATTCTGAAATAAAACAGACAGGGTCTCCACTAAAAGTGCAATTAGGGTCCACCCTGTCAAAATAATATATACAGGTATATAAGCATATATCAACAATTTCATTACACACAATCTGATATACTATAAGCTCATTCTGGAACTTGGGTCCTAACCCATCATACTTTTGCTGCGCTACTGTGATCATTTCATTTCGTATCATTATCATGCCTCAAACATTTAATCATAGCATGTTTATTAAATAACATCATAAACAAAACATGAAACATTCAATCACCCAATGTGTGTGTGCAGAAGACCTTATTGCTCCTCCGTCCCGGCCGGCACATCCATCTCGTGCTTATCACCTACATATATATAAGAAAAACGTCAGTAACAAGCGTTACTGGTCCGAAAAGAAAATATCTATAACAAACTGGCTATGAGAGCAAACTCTCATATGAAAGAAAACAACATATACTTCCACGTGAACACTCTGAAGGGCACTACTGAGGAGCCACTGGGCTGCAGACCCGGTAGCATCCCGAACTTACTGTCTGCTGCTGGTACTGTGCTACTCTCAGCACTTCTTTTCAGTACTTCTCGTGAAACTTTATCCTAAGCCCTCTCCTTACCTCCATATTTCTCCTGGCCTTGAGCACGAAGGCCGAGTACTCTCAGGCAGTCGCCTTTAGTACCCTTTGAACCACAAGTCCGGACATGCGCTGTACTAAACAGTACCCGTAAACCTCCACATTCTCCGGGTGTGAGGAACTCAAACGCGGAGTTGTCAGGATCCCTCGGGAATGGAACAGTCCGCTGGCACTAATCCAGAGCCCGCTTTGACTGTCACGGCATCCTCTGCATGGTACGTGCAGTCGATTTCTCCATCTCTCGTCTCACTGAAAACGCGAAAACTACATATATATAGGGCTGGGTAGGGATTTATATAATAGGCCCGAAGGCAACTTGTGGTGGATCTTGTTTTCGAAATCATCCTCGAGGGATCTCATCCTCGAGGGGTTATTAATCCGGAAAATGTTCGGTTAAATGGCCCGAGTTAAGTGGGATCCGATAAAACGCCACTTAACCCGTCCTGCAGGCAATAAATTAAACATACAATAGAAAGAGTAAATCAGAGACGAGTCCTAAACGGACCTGGTAGAAGCTCCAAGCGTGTCATCGCGCCTAGGCGGCGAGCTCCTACTCCGTACCTACACATCAAAACTAAATACTAACGCCCACTAACTACATGATGCATCGAAATCAATGAATCACACACAATGCAACCACGAGATCATCCATCAAAATAACAATCAGATAATTATAAGAGTAAATAATCCTAACTCAAACTATTCATACCATATTTTATTCTGTTCTTCTAAGTTGCATCGTACTAGATTAACATGCTCATACACAATTCATCTCATTAGATCACTTACTTCATTAACTAATAATCTCATCATGCACATCTTTACTTTATTCATGGTCAAGACATTAATCATGATAATTAATCAACCCTAGCATGCTATGTTAACAATTATCATCAATTTTAAATAAATCAATCGGAGGTAATTATACCTCACATCGTCGGCAATCGGCGACGGCTAAGGTTCCGTCGCGCGTCTCGGAGCTCAAATTTGGCGCTCATCGGCGTCCGAAGCTCGATCAGGCTCCACTGGGTGAGCCCCGCGGAAGATCCGGTGAATTCCGGCGAATCCCAGAAATTCCGATTTTTCCGGCGGTTTTCCGGCAGCTACTTGCGGTTTTCCGGCGACTTCCGGTGGTTTTCCGGCGACAATCGCCGGTGGCGTCTACTGGTCGGAAAGGGGTCGTGTTGGGTACCCTCGGAACCGGCTCGGCGACCCCGACTCATCTACGAGGTCGACGCAG
>JAURVB010012968.1:0-47789 GCA_033002965.1 Piper betle | reverse complement strand
GTAAATTGTGTAATTCATCGACATTGTTTTGGGGTAGCTATAGCCGCCCCATAAAAGGCTACAGCCGGGGTGAGGGAGGCACAATGATTCCTCCATCGCACTAGAGTGCAATGATAGCCTCCTCATAGAAATCTTACGGCCGGGTTGTGTGAGGTACTGGCACTAGAATTGGCAAGTGAGAGATTCCCCACAAATGGGGCGTAGCAATCACCTGAGTGCAGTGATAGCTTCCCCACAAAAAGGCTACGGCCGGGGTGTGCGAGGCACTAGCACTGGAGATGGTAGTGGTAGCCTCCCCACAAAAGGGCTACGGCCGGGGTGTGCGGATCACAACGGATACCTCCTCCGCATTGTTTTGGAGTATGGCGGAATCTCTCCACTGCATATTTAAATGAACAGAGGGAAATAGTGGAATGTACTTGACTTGTTTTATGTATTATACTACTTAGTGTTGTAATCATTAACACAGAATTACCTCCGCAGGTGTGCAAATACGAAATTGGGTGATTGACATCCAGAGCATGGAGCAAAATAAATATGGGGACTCCATTTTTATTTATTTGAGAAAGAAGTGTGGCTACTGGAAAACGGTCCAAGACTGTTTGATCTTTATATATGTTTTTGTTAGAAATGCTTGACATATTTTCTAAATTGTGAGTAACACTTAGCCAGCTAGGCCCATAGTGTTGTGAAAAATGGCGGGTCGTTACAGGACACATAAAGAGGGGTGTTGTCAGCCTCTGAAGCAACAACAGGAGCAGCTTGAGAAAGGGAAGGCACCAGCTCCTATTCGCTACCCAGCACCTGTACAACCGGCAGTCAAAAGGAAGGTGAAGCTCTATGCAATTGAAGTCGAGAAAGATGAGGCGGATGAACACACTGTCCAAGGTAAAATTTTAATTCAAGGAGTCATGGTGGATATTTTATTTGATTCGGGGTGTACACATTCATTCATATCATCTCAAATAGTCAAGAGGTTAGGACTCCAACCATCTCCCTTATCTAAGGCCTATAGAGTCACTACTGCAACGGGAGACGGTGAAGTCACAACTTTAGGAGTGACTAACCTATCCTTAAATATACAAGGGAAACCCTATGTGTGGAACTTTATCATACTTTTGTTAAAAGGGTTTGATGTACTATTGGGAATGGACTGGTTGTCTGCAGACCAGGCTTTTCTTGACTGTAAAGGGAAGAGAGTGGTGACAAAACCTTGTAATTGTGAGATGGGAGTCATTTTCAACGGGTCATCGCATGATCCATCTTCTTGTATCGTGTCGATTGGTGAGGCAGTTGAGTTATTTGGTGACAGTTGTAAAGCTTTTTGGCTAACTTAGTTGAGTTAGGGTCAAAACCCAAAGAGTTGTCCATGATTCCTATGGTAGCAGAGTTTCCCGATGTATTCCCAGAAGAACTTCTAGGGTAACCTCCTAAGCGGGCAGTGGACTTCGCCATTGACTTAGCACTTGGAACAACACTAATTTCTAAAGCACCATACCGTATGGCTCCAGCAGAACTCAGGGAGTTAAACAGTTAACTAGAAGCGTTGTTGCAGGTACTTCACCCTGGGGAGCCCCTGTTCTTTTTGTGAAGAAGAAAGATGGATCACTTCGACTGTGTATTGACTATCAAAAAATCAATCAAGTGATAGTCAAGAATCAGTACCTCTTACCGAGGATGGATGACTTGTTTGAATCAGCTAAAAATAGCCAGAATATTTTCTAAGATAAACTTGCAGTCTGGTTATCACTAGTTGCAAGTAAAGGAGTCAGACACACAGAAAACGGCTTTCCAAACTCGGTATGGACATTATGAGTTGTTGGTTATGCCTTTTGGTCTAACAAATGCATCAGCAACCTTTATGTCACTCATGAACACAGTATTCCATGCATACTTGGACAAGTTTATTATCGTATTTGTGGACGACATTCTGGTCTATTCAAATAATGAAGAAGAGCATGTTAAGCACCTGTCTATTACTCTTCAAGTTCTGAGAGAAAATCAACTGTTCGCCAAGCTCTCAAAGTGTGACTTCTGGATGAGGGAGCATGTGAAGCACCTGTCTACTTGTGTGGAGCCTAGTTCGAAGTCTTCACTGACCACCAAAGTTTGAAGTATATCTTCACCCAGAATGACCTTAACGTTCGACAAAGGCGGTGGATAGAATATTGAAAGGACTACGACTTCCAAATCTTTTACCACCTAGGGAAAGTGAATGTGGTAGCCGATGCATTGGGTCGGAAGGGCAAAGTGAACAAAATTCAACAACTAGCTAGACTTTGGGCTATGTTAGCAGAAGTGGTAACTATTAACCCGGTGGAGCAACTAACATGCTTACTGACAAATTTGGTTGTTTCCAATGATTTGCATGGGATTTCAAAGAAGCCATGGGAGCTCAAATTAAGTTGAGTACAACATATCATCCCCAAACTGATGGTCAAAGTGAGAGGAGTATTCAAACTTTGGAAGATTTGTTAAGAGCTTGCATTCTTGACTGGGGAGGTGACTGGGAGAAACACTTAGCCTTGGCTAAATTCACCTACAATAACTCTTACCAAGCCAGTATAGGCATGACACCATTTGAAGCCTTATATTGTAGGCCCTGTAGGTCTCCATCGTTCTGGCTGGAGTCTATCAAAGCAGTTATAGTCGGGCCAGAGATGGGGAGGGAAACAACTGAAAAGGTGAAACTCATTCAGCAATGACTTAAGACAGCTCAGGATCGACAAAAGAGTTATGTTGATACTCATGGGAAGGACCTAGAGTTCCAAGTTAGGGAGTTTGTGTACTTAAAGACATCTCCTACGAAGGGGATGATCAGATTTAAAATATCCGGGAAGTTGAAGACAAGATTCATAGGACCGTTTCCAATCTTGGATCCAGTTGGGAATTGTGCATATAGTTAGCATTGCCACCAAGCCTAACTGGAGTACACAATGTTTTCCATTTGTCAATGCTAAACAAATATACAGGATGAGGATCATATTATCACAAATTTTGAAGACTTTGAGCTACAAGCAAATTTAACCAACTAGGAAAAGCCGATCCGCATCCTAGCAAGAGAAATAAAGACACTCAGGAACAAGGAAATTCCTTTGGTAAAAGTATTGTGGAAAAATCAGGGGTCAGAGGAAGCTACATGGGAGACTGAACTAGAAATGGCAAGGAAATACCCTAGCCTGTTTGTCGCATAGGAGTTTATATTTGTAGTAGCATGAACTGATCCTGAAGAAATAAATAAAACTAATCATGATTGTTCTATTGCCCTTATGATATTTCGGGGACAAAATATCTCCTATTTGGGGAGAATGTAAAGACCGTGAGAAAAAAAAGAAAATTTTTTGATGCGGTTGCAGTTCAGAAAGGACCGAACATGTTATTTCTTTACCAGGTTAATTTTACTCGGTTAATTATTTTATTTTAATATTTACCTATTTATTTACCCAGTTACCCAGTTTAGTGAAGTACGGGTGAATCGATATGATTGGTCATCACGATTATTAGGATCATTAGTCGACCGGTCAAGGTTTGACCTAAGGCCAAACCCCGATCTTGGGTGGGTGACGACTTGGTGAGTGGGAGGAAAAGGGAGAACTAACTTTGGCCAAGTGATACCTATTCATTAATGGGCGGTAGGGTAGGGTGTAAGAATTCAATTGAGGGACTCGTTGAGTTATATATATATATAGTTGTGAAGAGTGTGGGAAATCCTTTCCTCTAGCCATCCACTCCTTCTTGTCTCCTCTCCGTCCCAGGCACCCTCCTCATTGGTGAGTGAGTATCTCGTCCCTTTTCTTATTTCTTTTACATTAGGACTCTTTCATGCATGGTTTTGATGGTAAGGATGTAGGGTTGACGATGTTCTTCACATCTTCTTGTTTTCCCACGTTTTTTTTTGTTTGGAAAGAAGGTTGCATGTTGGCCTGATCGCCACCATCTCCTTCCAGTCTCCCCTAGTTTTCCTTGCTCTCGGCTTGTGTTTAGGAGTGTTTTCTGTGGTGCCTTGTCAAGTAGGCATGCGGTTCAGTCTGTGGCTTCCAAATCAGGTCGTGCATGTAGCAATGCCTGATTGTTTTTTTGTTGGAGACGCCTGGCTGAATTGCAGGATCGCTAGCATCTTATGCATGGGGTCTCGTCGATTTTGGTTGCATGAATTGCTGGGGTTTCTTTGTGTTGTTTGGTTGTTTTGTTGAGCACATGTTGATATGTTCTTGTTGCTGCCCCTCGTGTTGATGAAGGCGTCATGAGTTGCACCGCTGATTTGTGGTTGATCGTCCTTTCTGTATAGTATGCTTGTTGTGTCTAGGGTTGCTGATTTCTTCTTTTGTTTGGGGAACGTCGTAATACCTGTTATTGCTGGTTGTAGTGGTATATTTCAAGTAATTGAGGGATTTGGATGAATAATAATTGCTATGTTATATATGTAATGCACATCGTTATTGGCGTAAATAAAAAATTGGGTAATCCATAAGTAATATAATCATTGTAGTAATTAATTGGTGATAAGTAATTCGTGTACTAGAAATTAATAAGTCAGATGGTTATAAGTAATTAATAAAATAATGGTTTTACCTTTACCATATTACATTTAATATTAGGTAAACAAAGTGAATATTTTAATAACGAGTCAGTAATATATAAAATGGGTTATTAAAATATAGTCGGGTAGAAATCACTCGAGTCAAACGTAAATATCATAATGAAAATAAATAAAATTCGAAACTTTATAGAGTCAAATAAATTAGAATAATTGTATTAATAATATTTACGAATTAAAATAATACCAATTATTTTAAATAATTTGATTGAATAATTTAATTAATTAAATTACTATAAATATTAGTAGCAATTAAAAAAATTATAACTATCAACTAAATCATTATGAACGGGGTTAAGTAATTATCACTATAAAGGAAAATTAGATACTTGTTTATTAGTAATAATTATTTGATCAACTATTAGGTATTAGTTATGATTTAGATAATTAATTTAAAATGTAAAGTAGGACTTAAATGATTATATCATATGATTAATTAATTATCTCACTAGGTTTGTTGAGAATTTAATATTTAATATTTTTGAATTGTTACATGATATATTGTCAAAATTTTAATAATTATATATATATTAGACATTTAGTTGCATGCATTTCTACTCGAATAAATTTATACTTATGTATAATTTTATATTCTCGTTTAGATTAGGCTCATTGGTCGCAGCTGTGAGTTCAAAATATCCAGGTCCATATAATTATTTGAAATGTTTTATTTTCCCAAAGTAGTATAATTATTTTAAGTGTTGTATTTCCCCAATCTGGTATAACTATATGAAATGTTGTATTTTCTCAAATCGGTAGCCTTGTCGGTACTAATCTCAGAATAAGCTTGGAGAAAATTTCTAATCTTAGAATGAACTAGGAGAACATGACTAATCTCAAAATGAATTGGGAGACCGCCTAATCTCAGAATGAGTTGGGAGACAATTTCTAATCTCAAAATGAATTTTGAGGCTGCATAATCTCAGAATGAGCTCAGAGATAATTTCTAATCTTAGAATGACCTGGGAGACCATGATTAATCTCAAAATAAATTGGGAGACCACCTAATCTCAGAATGAGTTGGGAGAC
This sequence comes from Piper betle, assembly GCA_033002965.1. Classification (NCBI taxonomy): domain Eukaryota; kingdom Viridiplantae; phylum Streptophyta; class Magnoliopsida; order Piperales; family Piperaceae; genus Piper; species Piper betle. Next base: position 42,163 of record JAURVB010012968.1, on the reverse strand, counting down.
AATTTCTAATCTCAGAATGAATTGGGAGACCATCACTAATATTAAAATGAATTGGAGACCACCTAATCTCAGAATGAGATGGGAGACAACTTTTACTAATCTCAGAATGACTTGAGAGATAAATTACTAATCTCAGAATGACTTGAGAGATAATTACTAAAGACTTGTGTAATAATAATAATAATAACGAGTGAAATGATAATAGGGATTATATTGACTTGTTTCATTTAATTATGCGGCTTAGTAGTCTTATAACTAACGCGGAATTGCTTCCGCAAGTGGGCAGCATTGGACTGAAGAATAGAAGTGTGGTTGGTGGTTCTTTTACCATCCCAGGTATGGTGATTCGATAATAAAAATTGGACTTCCTTATTATTCTCTTGTGTTATAAATGTGGCTATAGAAAACGGTCCGAGACTGTGGGACAGTTAATTTATATTTTAGAGAACATGAATTATTGTTATGATTTATATTATATGTTGCGAGATTTATTTGTTGTATTTAAATTCATGTTCTGGAATGTTACATTTACATTAACTATATTTTTAAGTAACACACTGAGAGAGCATATGTGGTATAGGAAGTTTTTGAAGTGTAGTTTTTAATTGTCAGCGGTGAACTTTCTCAGCCATATCGTCTCAGCATCAGGCATCTCGGTAGATCTAACCAAGATAGAAGCAGTAGTGTAGTGAGAATGTAAAGACTGTGAAAAGAAAAATATATAAAATAAAATAAAATATACGACTCAGTCTGGAAAGGATCGAACGTTGGATTATTATTATTATTACTATATGATTATTATATTTTCTCATCTACCCAGTTACCCGGTTATATTTTATTCTATACCCGGTTACCCTCGTTAAATGAAATACAGGTATAGGGGTGTTTTCACATACCGTAGCCATAATTTTCATTTTTATATTTGTGAAAGGGTATAGGGATGTCATTTTTTGTGTAAGGGGGGGGTCGTTTCCTCACCTTAGCCGCCCAGTTTTCCTCTTCCTTACCGGTGCTTCTTCCTTGCTTAGGTATCCTTCCTATTTCCCTCTTCTTAATTTTGTTGCATGTATATTCTTTTTAATTGATAATAAGCTTGATAAACATGAGAATTAATGTCTGAAATCAACAATAAACAACAAGAACAAAACTGAAAAACTGGAATCCCGTCCATGGCCGAGTAGTCGGAAATTTTGGCAAGATGGGCGACCATGAAAACATTTGCAAGGCATTCCCTCACAACCCCGATGTCCTCTCTTGCTGCTGGGTCGAAGGGAGGGCTCTCCGTGTCCCTGGTTTCCAAGTGGTGGCAGAATTACAGCTGGTTATGGGCGGAGTTGTAGGGGGCAACGCTGTGGAGGAACTCTAGACATCTATACCAGTTCACCGGCCAAGGTCACACCGTGCATGCTCCCAGAGCTTGGCCTTGACGTTGGGTTGTCGTGCAAGGAGAGGAGAAGAGTTCCCGGTGGTGTTGCTGGCCGGACGGAGTTCACCTTGCAGTCCCGGCGGTGCTGCTTGGCCAGGAGTCGCATTGCGTCTTAGTGCAGACAGGAGTTCGACGCGGATAGTTGCTGAAAAGCACGATATTCATGTGTAAAGACCGTTGGAAAAAAATATTTTTTTTTAATATATTCGACTCGGGCAGGGAAGCATCAAACGTTAGAGAATTAATATTAATTATATTATATTCTCTACCCGGTTAAGTCTACTCGGTTAAATAATTTATTCTTTACCCGGTTACCCAGTTAAAGGAATTAAATACGGGTGTTAGTGTGTTTCCACAAACCCTAGCCGTCATTTCATTTATAAAGGACGACCTCCACCCTAGCCTTCATTCGCATTCTCTTCTCTTCCGCGTGTCTTCTTCCTTGCTTAGGTATTCTTCCTATCTCCCTCTTCTTAATTTTCTTGCATGCATATTTTAATTTGATAATAAGCTTTATAATCGTGAGGATTAAAAGTTTAAAATCAATAAGAAAACAAATGTAATTTTACACCGGAGAAACTAAAATTGCCGACGAGCGTCCCCTGTTTCGGCGAAATGGGGAAGCAAAGGCAAGGTCAGCCGGGAAGCGGTGGCGACGGACGTTCCGACGTCGGAAGATGATCATACCCTCTTCATCGATCAGTTTAGGGTCAATCTCACGGGTGTGGATGCCGGCCTGGGGTGGGACATGGCCAAAAACAGTAATGGCGGCAAAAACAGGGGCGACGGCGGTGGGGGAAGAAATCTGGCCGCCCTAGGTGGCGACAGGTTCCAATAGGGCCGGGGAAGGTAGATAGGTGGTCGAGGGTGACGAGGCAACCACCCAATTGAAGCGGCGATGCTCGCCGGCGGTGGAATCGCCGCCGCAAGCGCGCCGCTAGGAGGGCGATGCAGGCGTCGCCACTACTGGTAAACGGCCGGAGTTGGCCAGGGCGACACCGCCAGGGCATGGCAGGGCTGGTCGACGACGATTGACGGCGGCCGGAGGTGGTCGGCGGTGGCGGCGCTGGAGCACGCCTGGAGTCGGGAAGAGAGCTCGCCGGGGAAGAAGAAGAAGAAGAAGGGCGGTGGCAATTCTGTAAATACTTGTTGACTCGACACCGACTCGAGTTAAAAATAATACAAACACGTAATAAATCTTTAAAAATAATTATTTTAATAGGTTATAGGGTAAAGTTACTAAACTAATTAGTTATTGGACGAAGTCGACATGGACATAAGTAATAAAAAACTAGTAATGAGAAACTGTCGATAATTAATCGGCGTAATAAAAGCGATTAAATTAAATCGGACGGTTATAAGTGATTAATAAATAAAGATGTTACCTTTACCATATTAAATTTAATATTAGGTAAATAAAGTGATTATTTTAATAACAAGTCAGTAATGTAGAAAATAGGTTATTAAATTATAGTCAGGTAGCAATCACTCGCGTCGAACGTAAATAGCATAATGGAAATAAATAAAGTTCGAAACTTTATAGAGTCAAATAATTTAAAATAATTGTATTAATAATATTTATGAATTAAAATAATACAAATTATTTTAAATAATTTAATTGAACAACTTAATTAATTAAATTGCTGTAAGTAATAGTAGCGATTAAAAAAGATTATAACCGAAGGAAAATATACTAATAATAGTAATTAAATATTTGGGTATAAGTTGATAATTATTTTATTAATTGTTAGGTGTTAATTATGATCTAGATTATTAATGTAAAGTAGGATTTAAATGATTATGTCACATGAATAGTGTAATTTTAATATTGTTGAAATTTAATAGTGATATATATATATTAGTTATTTAGTTGCATGCATTGCTACTCAAATAAAATTATACTTATGTATAATTTTATATTCTCATTCAGATTAGGATCATCGGTCGCAGGTCCGAGTTCGAAATATCCAGGTCCGTATAATCATCTAAAATGTTGTATTTTCCCTTGTTGGCAGCCCAGGTCGGCCTAAGCCCAGATTCGACCACCATGCGCTGTGGCGCAACCAGGGTCAAGGAATTAACTCAGTCCGACACGGGGCCGCACCATTAAAATTACTATGTGTGTCCGTATAATTATTTGAACTGTTATGTTGCCTGTATAATTATTTGGAATGTTGTATTGTTCGTATAATTATTTGAAATGTTATATTTTCCCAACTGGTATAACAATATGAAATGTTGCATTTTCCCAAATTGGTAGCCTTTGTCGGCATTGATCTCAGAATGAGTTGGGAGATGATTTTTTAACCTCAAGATGAATTGGGGGACCATGACTAACCTCAAGATGAATTGGAGGACCACCTAATCTCAGGATGAGCTGGGAGATGTCTTCTAATCTCAGAATGAGATGGGAGACAAAGTTCTAATCTCAGAATGAATTGGGAGACCATGACAAATCTCAAGATGAATTGGGAGACCACCTAATCTCAGAATGAGCTGGAAGACGATTTTTAACCTCAAGATGAACTGGGGGACCATGACTAACCTCAAGATGAATTGGGGGACCACCTAATCTCAGGATGAGCTGGGAAACAATGTTCTAATCTAAGAATAAACTGGGAGACCATGACAAATCTCAAGATGAATTGGGAGACCACCTAATCTCAGGATGAGCTGGGAGATGATTTTAACCTCAAGATGAATTGGGGGACCATGACTAATCTCAAGATGAATTGGGAGACCACCTAATCTCAGGATGTGCTGGGAGGCGATTTCAACCTCAAGATGAATTAGGGAACCATGACTAATCTCAAGATGAATTGGGAGACCACCTAATCTCAGAATGAGCTGGGAGTCGACTTCTACTAATCTCAGAATAACCGGAGAGACAAATTACTAATCTTAGAATGACCTGAGGGATAATTAATCTTTGTTTGTGTAATAATAGTAATAATAACTGAGTGAAATGATAATAGGGATTATATTGACTTGTTTCATTTAATTATGCGGCTTAGTGGTTTTATCACTAACGCGGAATTGCCTCCGCAGGTGAGTAGCTTTGGGACTAAAGAATAGAAGCGTGGTTGGTGGTTCTTTTACCAACCCAGATATGGTGAATCGATAATAAAGTTGGACTTCCTTACTATTCTCTTGTGTTATAAATGTGGCTATGGGAAACGGTCCGAGACTGTGGGACGGTTATTTGATATTTTAGAGAACATGATTTATTGTTATGATTCATATTATATGTTGTGAGACATAATTGCTATATTCCAGTCCATGTTCTGGAATATTACCGTTACATCAATTTTATTTTTAAGTAACACCCGGTCCGGTTCGGGCGGGTCGTTACATTATGCTTACAATTAGATTGGTAGGGAAGGGAAGCAGTTAGTAGAGTCGTGATCTGGTTTTGGGTTGAAGAAGAAGACGTCACAGGTCAAGTTTTGATGCAGGGATGGTGTCGCCTTGGATGTTGCTGTAAAACATGGATGTTAGGCTTCATCCTTGGCTGTTTTTATTCCGTTATTGATGCTTTGTTGGGATGTTTATATGGTTGTTCAATTGGGTTGCTGGGGAAGGTTGCAAAAGGTTGGAAGAAGGACGTCATCTTTTTTTGGGTGCAAAGATGGAGTTTGGAGAAGAAGGGATGTTGGGGAAGGAGAAGTTGGCAGTTAGGTAAATATAGGTTGACTCGATACCCACTCGAGTTAAAAAATAATACTAACTCATAATAAATCTTTAAAAATAATTATTCTAATAGGTTATGGGTAAAGTTACTAAACTAACAATGTATTGTATGAAAACGCCACGAGTAATAATAAAATACGGTAATGATAAATGGTCGATAATTAATCGGTGTAATACAAGCGACTAAATTAAATCGGAGGATTATAAGTAATTGACAAAATAAAAATTTTACCTTAACTATATTAAATTTAATATTTGGTAAATAAAGTGATTATTTTAATAAGGAGTCAGTAAGGTAGAAAATTGGTTAATAAATTACAATCGGGTAAAAATCACAAGCGTTAAACCTTAAACAACCTAATAAAAATAAATAAAGTTCGAACTTTTATTAAGTTGAATAATTTAAAATAATTAGTAATATCATTGAAAAAGGATCATACAAATTATTTTAAAAAATTTAATCGAACAACTTAATTAATTAAATTGCTATGAATAATGATAGGGATTAAAAATTATAATTGAAGGAAAATATACTAATAATAGTAATTGAATAATTTTTTATAAGTTAATAATTATTTTATCCTTTGTTTAGTGTGAATCATAATTTAGATAATTAATTTAAAATGTACAGTTGGATTTAAATAATTTTGTCACATGAATAATTTAATATTTAACATTGTTGAATTTTAATATATATATATATATATATATATATATATATATATTAGTCATTTAGTTGCATGTATTTCTACTCGAGTAAAATTACACAATGTATAATTTTATGTTCTCTTTCAAATTAGCATTGTTGGTTACATCTGCGAGTTCACTTACGACCTACCCAGGTCTATATAATTATTTGAAATGTTATATTTTCCCTTGTTGGCAGGCCCTGGTCGGCCTGAGCCCAGATTCGAGCACTGTGCGCTGGAATGCAATCGGGGTCAAAGAATCGACTCAGCTCTAACACAGGCCCACACTTTTAAAATTACTATGTGGGAGTCTTCGTCAACTTGAGTATCTGACTATCATGCGCTGGAATGAAACCGGGGTTGACTCAATTCAGTAGGGTAGCATCCCCTGAAAGATTGAATGCCTGCCCCCAGGCTGAAAGCGGTGATAGGGCGCAGTGGCGCAAGTAGGCTCATTATGCACTTGTGATACTGAGAGGATGAGTCAATGGCAAATATCAATAACTACAGGTCGTGGGCCATGTACCGTGTGTGGGCCACATAGCATGTGTGCACATACATGGGATGGTATCTGGATGGGAGGCCACCCTCCCAGCATATAACGAGCTCGACATAGGCTCACAATCACTAAAAGACTCGTGAAATGATAATTAGGATTATATTGACTTGTTTCATTTAATTATGTAGCCTAGTGGTTTCATCACTAATGCAAAATTGCCTCCGCAGGTGAACAGTTTTGGACTGAAGATTAAGAGTGTGGTTGGTATTCTTTTACCAAGCTAGGTATGGTGAATCGATAATAATTGGACATCATTTTTATTCTCTCTTGTGTTATAAATGTGGCTATGGGAAACGGTCCGAGGACTTTGGGACGGTTATTTTATATATTGTCATATGCTATTAGAACATTATTTCTTTTTATGAGTTATAAACTGCTAGACTTATGTGTTTCAAACTAGAAGATCTAGAAAGCCTCATGATATATGCCTATACCTAATCCGACTATGTGAGTATACAAGTTTTACAGTTTTCACTAATATGGAAGTGAGTGGTACAAGTATGTATGTAAGTAGGATACAACAAATGCTGTGTATTTTCGAAAATTGTGGCACTATCATTGTTCTGAGCTACTAGAATACTATGACAAATGATATATGGAGGATGTTAGGCTATAAGCGTAAGTATGTATGTATGTAAGTATGAAGTCGATGATTTGATCCAACCTACTTTATGATATTCGGCTGTGATGGCCTAGGCTTATGTGCCTTGTGATGTACTCTAAAAGTTTTATGATTTCTCATGAGTATTAAGATATTCATCTATTAGTACTGTTTTATCAGTAGTTATTTTCAGGTCGTTAATAAAACTTGTTTGATTATTAACGTTTTCCTATATCTGTGTAGGAGTGTATTCATGTCTGTGACTGGAGGTGGTGTGTAGATCAGCAGGCTCATAGCGGGGGATGGGTACCATGTGTTTTTATTGTGACAAGTCTTGTATTGAATCTATGTGACGGGATTGAATGACTTATGTGTATCACATTTTTGGTCTTATGGATTTGGGGTCCATGAGATCATGTGATATATGTATTGTGGGCAGGTTCCCTAAGGCTGATGGTGGTATGCTGGTTATGTTATGTGTGTACTGTGTGTTTTGATTTTTATTATTATCATAATCATCTTGATTGTCTACAGAGTGTGTAAGCCTCAAAGTCTTATTACAGGACAAGGAGCAATTAAGGTAGGTGAAACATATTTAGTTGCAAATGTGTTTGTATGTGATATAGAAACATGGACTGGAGGAGCTTATGATTTATACTGCTTGAAGGGTCCACATTAAGACAGAGTGTTGGGGTGTGATGCCCGTGCACATGATGATGTCTATGTGTATTCAATTACCATTCGCGGGTGTGTGGAACAAGTAACCATGACCTAGCATTTACTATACTGCAAGTTCACCATTATCTAAGAATAAGTTACCTAACTCAAAGGTTGAAACTAAGTATACGAACCAGATCATGCATCCGAATTATGAAAAGTTCAACCTCTTAGTTGCATTGGGGGTACTGCCTTATTGTGGATCGAAGTGATCATTGCATTTGTAAATCCACCTTCTTAAGCACCGAGGAGGTGCTACCTCTCCAATTACTTTGAATGCTCATATTAGGAGCCTTAAGTGTAAGAGTCTTCCTATGATAGTTTAATCAGCATGCATTATATGGAAATGTGATAGGGCTACCGTCTTAAGCGTCCATGAGGGTTGAGATCAGCTTCTACAAAGTTTGTATCCTGGTAGTTTAATAATAAAAAGTTTTCTGAATTATAACAACAATATTTGGTCCATTCTTTACGGTGAATTGGGGTGTTACGTTCTTGGGTTTATGTGAATTTATTTAAGGGATGTTCTCAAATTATGCATAGCTTGTAAGAGAAGTAATTAATATACTGTAAGACCATTGATTAGTGGGGAGAGAAGTGAGCTTCTAGCACTGGCATGTTGGACATGCATTGGGGCCTAGATGAAAGATATGGTCTAAGGTTCTGAGACTTGGGAATTGGGATAGCCCAATGCCCACTCAAATACCAAAGTGTGGATGAGGATTAGGTGTGCTATCTTCCCTTTAGCACATTGCCAAAATTTGGAATAATATATGGAAATCACTTTTGACAGATCAACTAAATTTGTTGGACAAGGGTTAGGCATAAACTCTATGATTAATTATTGTGTTCATTAATGTTATGCATACTTAGCGGTTTTATCCCTAACATCAAATTGCCTCCACATTTAACAACCAGCTCAGAGTGTGCCTTGGAAGGAAACAATGGTGAAGGACTCTATAAAATAATTATTGTGATTCTTTTAGTTGAACATGGTTGATTATTTTGGTTTTATATTATTAGCAGTAGAACATGGGTTGTTCGATGGGATATGTTTTATTTCTATTTGATTCTATCTACTTAGTATATTATGACTCTGATCATTAGTGGACATGATCATTATTTGGAACAACTTTTATTTGGTAGATATAAATGACAGTTGCTTGTTTAACTTCTTCTTGTGGTATTTTATTATTTGTTTCATGTTTTTGTCTTGTTGGGATTTGGGTTGAACCAAAGGTGACCTGGTCTGATTGATTAATTGGGTGGGCAGTCAGACATGTCATCTCATTTTGTAGATTATACATCATCAATACATCATACAAGATCATTGACATACTTAAAACATTCATTGAACATCAAGACAAAAGTATTACCAATCATACTAGCCATACATGAGAAAAACCCTCGTGAGTTAGAGTTTCTGGTGCGCTAGGGCACAACACTATCCGCTAGGGTGCATCTGTGCACTAGAATACGATTGGAAAGGGGTTTAATGGCTTGCTAGAGCACAGCCTCGTGCACTAGAGCGCACCTGCATGCATATCAGCATTGTGGCTAGGGTTTCAAGCTTATAATTCTTGAACTTTTTTATTTTTGGTCCAATTTTTATTAAGCATAATCAGAATATTTTGCTCCTTAAACATAAAATCATTTACCATATTAGGTTTTTAATCCATAATGGTTCGCCTAATGTTCTCATGAGCTTATTTACCTAGAAAAATTGCATATAAAACATGTCCTCATTCTATAACTTCAACCAATTATGCAATCAATCACAATTCCAAATCACTTCGTACAATTAACATAATAATCACATATAAATGTTTAATTCTCAAATTACTACTTTAAACAAAATTTGATGGATTAAATAGTGGATTCTAGACATAGACATGATTGAGAATAAGAATTCTAAAAATGAATCACACATAATTCCATTAAAACTACTTGGAAACACTCCAATTCCATCTTCATTATAACTGATAACCTTTAGCGTAAGGTTCACATCGAATTTGTAATAAAAAGAGATGATCTCGACATATAATAGGCATACATACATCAATCTAGGGTATACAACATGTTGACTTGTGTATCTCACCAAGAAGTGATCACAATTCATGCTTATTGTGATGAATTTCTCAATTGCAGCAAGATATTGACTTCCCCAAATCATTAAATCTCAGATCCATACATCTTCCAATGTATTTAACACAATTCTCATATCAAAGCATGAAGAAACAGTAGATATATTGAAAAAAAGTTTTGGTATGCAGCGGAAAAACTAAAAGAATTAACAAATCAATTAATACATAAATATGATAACTCAAGAGCCTTGTCATATGAAGATACTAAACGAATATAGATGACTATATACACAACATCACAACAAGAGTTGATGAACAAATTCAACCAAACAAGTTGCAACAATTTGAATATGAGTCAAAACCAATTAAAACAAACGATAATAAGGACAAGAAGTCAAACATAAATATTTTCAAGACGTTCCCAACTGGTACATCCTCTCTTCCACGCCCCCATATCCTATGATTGGGTAAGGCTTCTATGCTTCACTATGGCCAAACCAAAATTGTGTCATAACTTAAGTGTACAACCACTTATCCTTCACCAAGCAAGACTCAAGTGCTTCACAAGCCACTTGTCCATCTCCCTTTCACCTCTAGCTCAACCTCATAAGCTGAACTTGACACTTATAATTACAACCTATACCACACTTGACATCCAAAGTGTATAAAGCCCCTAGCGTAAGCACACACCACTCTTACACACCAATCACAACCGATTGGTTTATAAATAACTCTTTCGAGATGAACAAGATCTTAACAGCACAAAAGATATAAAATACACCAAAGGTAGCCCAATTTCGTGAAACCCAGGGTTGAAGAATGAAGCTTTATCCAAAAGCTTACTTTCACTCAATGAAGTTCTCAACCTTTTTAGAACTAAACTCCCACTTTAAAGCACTTTGAACACTTTTAAATGTTTGGATATTGGGCAGCGTTTTCCTCTTCCACCAAGCTTTATATATAGATCTTCCTTGTTGCACGATCCAACTACTTGAGTAATTAATGTACAGGCTCCTCTAAACTTCAACATAATTTTACTACGCCTCATGTTTAAATTCAAACTTGCTCAACACATTCAAAACTTAAGGCTCCACTTGACTTTCCGGTCTTCAAGAAGTCTACCAAGGTTTCCAACCTTTGTCCATGTCCAAGTGTACAACACCTTGACCGAGATCTTGTCCAAGTACAATAAGCATTATTTTCAAATCCATGATTAATCTGAAATGTTCCAATATTTCCGAATCGCTCCATATGAAATTGAATGTTAAATAACATTGATCTAGTTTATCTTACCCTTATCTTATAATTTATTATTATTGAATCAATAAGATTAATATTTCACCATCAAAATCCGAAATATATTGGAAATGCACAAGTCCAAGACTTAACATGTACTTCATAAAGCATCTAGAAAGTTATAACGACCTGGCCCAAAGTGCAACATAATGGACATAATCATCTCTTCAGCAGTTGGTTAACTAAGTTAAAGATATATAGTTAATTGTCACTAATAAATAGGATTTTACCCCAGTAGACATTAAATATGGAACTAAGTTGACGGATCTCACAATATCTATATTGACCCAACTCAAAGTGCAACGTAATGGACTTAGTCCTCTCTTCAACAATTGGTTAAACAAGTTAAAGATTTATAGTCCGTTCTCTTTAATAAATAAGATTTTATCCCATTAGGCATTAGATATGGGACTAAGTTTAGAGATCTTATAATTCACCCACTTTAGGAAATTTTGTCGTCAAAATTATACACCTGCCCTTGCTAGTCCCATCTCACATCTCTAGAAGCCTAGCCAACATCCATAGTCAATCCTACCATCCAACATAGATCTAGGTTGCTATGATACTATCTATAAATGGCCCTGCCCAAAGTGCAAACAAATAGGTCTAATTATCTCTCATTAGTTTACACTTTGGGCTGGATCGTTACAAAAGCATTCAACAACATCAATTCAATCACCTTATGCATGAAGAAGGCAATATGCATGATTAAAATTATTAAACTACGTGAAGTTGAACTACTAACCTCTTTTTTCGTGAAGAATTAACCCTAAACCACTCCCAAACACTGCCCTTGTGCCCGATGATGTACTCCTTATCTATTGGATGGCAGTATCTTTTTTGGTGTCATGTGAGTAATTCATTATTATTCTACCACATTATAAACCAGTGCATGGAGTTAACTTTGGTGCAATCAACTAAAAATCGCCTATAAGATTGCTTAAGCCCCAAAGTCCCGAAACTAAGGCTATATTATTGTTCAGACTAGGAATATTTGTAGCAAAGCATCAATTGGATCAGCATATAATCAGGTTCGTTGTTTATTCATTTTTGGGGAGTATTGAGATCCTCTATTTTCACAATGGTTAAACGGATTAATCAATGCTCGAAACAAGTTTTCAACATGTTATCATGTTATAAGTTATTAGTAAACATGTTATTAGTATATCAGTATGAAGCCAAGGCTCATAGTTTTTATTTGTAAATCAAAGCATGTAAGGCCTAGACCTGAGAATATGTTTTCATGTAGCTTTATTTTATTAACAAAATGGCTTAGTAGACACTACACCATGGACTTTGGTGCATCCCTCCTAAGCAAGGGCCATAGTCTGTGTTCTATGCCACTGTTTTGATAGTACATGTGATCACTTGTGGTTCACAATGTGGGTTTTGTGGATCACTACTTGTAAAACCTCAACTTCGGGTAAGGGTTTTACTAGATTGTAGTTTGCCCGATTCGGCTCAGTCTCAGTTGGTTCAATTGAGCTAGAGCCAGAATAATTTTGAAAATATGTGTATAAGGCCCAGATGACCATACGAGCATATGTAGGCCCCACTAGGACACAAGTTGTTGGATGTTCAGATCGTGCCACATGGCAAGATCTGAGCTGTCCATGTTAACCCTAGTTTTCTCCCATTTATATTTCAAACATTTCCATTGATTTTCAAAGTTACACCCTAGCACCGCCACAACTTTGGCCCGCCTCCGGCTAGACCAAGCCCCTCCTACGGCCACTAAATCGGTACAGCCGTGACCACCTCGAGGCCAGCTATCTGCCCTTACCCACGATTGCCACCAGCGCCGGCGCAGTTGCCGCCGGCGATGGCATTTTTGCTGTCACTTTTTGCCGTTGCTGCCACCCTTTCTGGCCATTTTTCGGCTCAAGCAACTGTCCTCTTGTGAAGCTGACTACCCCCAAAAGCTTCATCTTGTTGAGATCTCCATTTTAAGACTACCCATGACCACCGCCATGGCCGGGAATGCCGTCGGTGACATCACTAGACGCGGCAGTAACACCGCTTCTTTCAGGCCATTTTCTAGCTAGCCAGTAGCTGAACTCCGCCAATCGTCACCACAACACCTCTGCCTTGACACGCCCTGTCGATACCGACAGGCAGCGAGCCCATCCACGTTGCCGTCGCCATTTTCCTCTGACCGGCACCACCGCCCTTTGTTGAGCCCGTTTACCCATTTACCCGTGATCGCATCTGCCGTTCACGCCCGCGTCCGCCTACTTGATCTTGTTCACCAGCCCGCCAACCCATGTTTGAGTTCGCCCTTCTAGTTCAGGTCCTCGCAGCCAACCCAACCAGTTTTCTAGTTAACCTAGACCAGGTTGGTTCAGCCCATTTAGTTCGGTCTAGTTCATCTCGGTTAGGTCCGGTTCAGCTCATTTTTGGACCGTTTTCGTGCGTTCTTATACCGTTTTTGTAATTCGAGAACCTCTATATTAGTTGTGATGCATATTCACATGATTTAGCATGATTGAATGTGATGGTTATTTTTCTTTATTTATAGTTTTATTTATTTATTCCTTATTATTTATTTGTTTTTATTTATATATTTATCATATATGATGAATGTTTACATGATTATTTGTTTTCATTAATATTATATTTACCTATAAATATTAGTCATATTATGTTTTCTAAATTATATATATATATATATATATATATATATATATATTTATTTGTTCATTATGTGTATGTTATTATTTATTTGTATTTAATTATTTATTCTTGTATTGTATGATGATGATATTCTTAACATTCATGATTAACGAGTATTACCTTTTTTGTTTATTTATTTATTTATTTATGGAATTATCCTATATTTATTTATTTATATGTTTACTAACACGAGTATATGTTGATATTACTCGTGTCTACCCGTATATTTATATAGTATAATTATATTATTATTTTATAATTAGATTATTGTTTATGTTTATGTATTTATTATTTTTTTAATTATTTTTGAGTGTATTTTCTGATTTATTTTTTTATTTATTATTTATTATTATTATGTGTCGAATGCTACATGCTTAGTTATAGGTTTGTTAGCAATATTTTCTTCATTACGATGTATTTATGATATGAGCACACACCACGAGCATTTATCATATAGAGATATTAGTATCCTCGGAGTCCGAGCTCATAGTAGATGTGTAGATACACTTGGAGCCTTGACCACAGGTCCGTAGGACTCTCCCTATCTGCTTGACTCCCTGGATGTAGAGTTTAATCGTGTTTTAGACGTAGGATGACATCGGTGGTGTTTTATCAGATTTCTCTGATGTTGGGCCATTTGGCCGTGTTTTCCTAAATATGTTTAATAAAACTACGAGGATGATATCCCTTGTTAGTTTTTGAATTGAAGCTCCAGAAATATATTATATAAGCACGCGCATTTTATCGATTTCACAATAAGAGAGTGAGCAGTATGGAGATATGTATGGACCGCACTAATACTCCTTCAAACCCTGAGGTAGTGCGGTGTATAAGGGTACTGCAAAATGCAGCATATTTATGAAACTTGTGGCACTAATTTAACTGTTCCTTTTGTCACTCTAGTACTGTGGCGGGTGAAATATAGAAGATGTGACGGGCGTAAGCATTGGTAAGTATGAATATGAACATTAGCAGTGCATGCGAGTCGGCACTTGCTTAAGTATGTTTGCTTATCACCCAGTTTGAGGCAATTTTGCAGTTTCATAAGTTTTCGTGGGTAATGGAATACTCATTCGCCAAATTGTATTAGTTATTTTTGGACCAATAACACTTGTTATTGACGTTTTTTATATAATATATGTAGGTCTCGCAAATCCCGAGTCGGCTTTGGTGGACGGACAGATAAATACTACACACACTTGAGCTCAACACGTTTATTTGTTTTCTTACTTTTACTTATACTTGACGTTTTTTCATGCCGAGAAGGTTGTTTCGGTCTATTTCATCGATTGAGTCGTATCGACTGACAAATTTAAACATGACTTAACTCGATCGTAAAATTTCTAATTCAGTTCTTAGGTGAACCGAAATCGGGGTGTGTGTACCACATCTTCCCTAAGGGTTTAGATGTAGAAAATTACATAGCACCAAGGTAGATAGTTTTTAGCTTAGGTGAGGTCCCTAAGTTCCTAACCTATACACATGTACACCAGCAAGCCTATGGCTAGTTTTACATGATGTTTTTACATGTTGTCTTTCACTCTAGTCCACGGTTAACCAAGATTGACACATATTGGATTTTTTATCCTAGTTTTCAAGTCTCTTGCCAGGGCTTACTAGTTGGTCACATGGGCGATTAACTTAGATATGCTTTCAGCTTTTTAGTTATTTTAACAAGGCTAACAAGTTAGTCGCATGGGTAACTTAGATAAATTTCACCATGTTTTCTCCAACCTCAGACAAAAAATACAAACCTAATAAGTTAGTAACAAGGGTAGATTTGACTAAGTGCTACCCCATTTTGATCGTTTAGGCACAAGGGTAGATTACAAAGAGCTAGACCAGTTTGATCGTTCATGTCATTTATATTTATGATATTAGGTATGTTATCTTGTAGAATCAAGCACGCTTATGATTTTGTTCATGGCCAGTTTTATCAACCGGTTTTCTATCAAGATTTATCGGTTGAGTTTTATGTTTTCTTCATGCTCTTCCAAGGTTCGTCTTGAGCACAGTGCCCATGTTTTTCAGTAAGTTAACCTACTAAGGCTTACAAAAAAGTCACATGAGTAGGTATTAATCAGTTAATTAGTTATAAGTTTCTGATTCTTTTCAATTATCATGTCATATTCAATTATGAGTACATGTTATCAGTCTACTCAATTATGTTTGGTGCTATGTTAAACTTCAGTTAGTGCAAGTAATGATCGATTTTTTATTCGGTTTTTTATTGTGTTCAATCGATTGTAGTTTAGTCTTATTTTCTTAATATTGTTTAGTACATATGTAAGTGCACTCACCATTGGTTTTAAGTACTCAGTAGATAAAGTATACCTTTGTATGCAGGTATAGAGGCCTTCAGAGTAACGAGATGGAGAAACTCAGCACTTTGGATTTTATTTTATTTTATTGCTTAATTTGCATATTAGAACAATAGTATTAGTAGACTTTTTGCTAAGATGGTACTTGGAGAGATATATTTCTTTTATTTTGGACATATTTGGTTATACATGGTGAATAAATGAAACGATCAGTTTTATTAATATTATTTTACACTGCCTCATGCTTTAATATTTTAATTTATGTTATGATAAGCCAGTACAAAATATCTTTAAAAAGTACCACATCAGGGCTATAACGTTAGGCATTCTAAGTACTTTCTGTAAAACCCCAATTTTGGGTTAGGGTTTTACTTACTTGTAGATACCTAGTTTGGCCCAATCTTAGGTCAATTTGAGCGAGCTTGAGCCAGAACAATTTTAAGAATATAAGTATGAGGCCTAGATGGCCATATGAGCACGTTATAAAGGTTGAGTATGCCTCACATACATATGATATTTTCAGATATGATATAGTAGAGCATAAGTTAACAGTGTATACATAAGGTATACATATGATTTTTATGAGTTAGTCACGATTTTAGGCCTAGATTGTAAACACTTTGAATATATATATATATATATATATAATCAAATATTTGACTCGGTCTCGGAAGGATCGAACGTTGGATTATTATTATTATTATTATTATTATTATTATATGATTGTTATATTTTCTCCTCTACCCGGTTATATTTTATTCTCTACCCGCTTACCTCGTTAAATGGAATACGAGTGTAGGGGTGTTTTCACATACCCTAGCCATGATTTTCATTTATCTATTTGTGAAAGAGGACGTCGTTTTTGGTGTGGGGCGTCTTCCTCACCTTAGACACCTAGTTCTCCTCTTCCTTACCGGTGCTTCTTCCTTGCTTAGATATCCTTCCTATCTTCCTCTTCTTAATTTTCTTGCATGCATTTTTTTTAATTGATAAAAACCTTGATAAACATGAGAATTAAAGTCTGAAATCAACAATAAACAACAAGAACTAAACTGAAAACTGGAATCCTGTCCATGGACGAGTAGTCTGAAATTTTGGCAAGATAGGCGATTGTAAAAAAGTTTGCAAGGCATTCCCTCACAACCCCGACGTCCTCTCTTGCTGCTGGGTTGAAGGGAGGGCTCGCCGTGTCCCTGGTTTCAAAGTGGTGGCGGAATTACAGCTGGTTATGGGCGGAGTTGTAGGAGGCGATGTTGCAGAGGAATTCCAGACATCTACACCAGTTCATCGGCCAAGGCTCACGCCGTGCATGCTCACAACGTTTGGCCTTGATGTTGGGTTGTCGTACGGGGAGAAGAGAAGAGTTCCCAGTGGTGCTGCTGGCCGGACAGAGTTCACCTTGCAGTCCCGACGGTGCTGCTGGCCAGAAGTCGAGTCTTGGTGCAGAACAGGAGTTCGACACAGAGAGTTGCTGCAAACGCGACCTTCATGCTTCCAATTGGATTGGTAGGGAAGGGAAGCAGTTAGTGGAGTCGTAATCTGGTTTTGGGTTGAAGAAGAAGACGTCACAGGTCTGGTTTTGGTGCAGGACGGTGTTGCCTTGGATGCTGCCATAAAACATGGATGTTAGGCTTCATCCTTGGCTGTTTTTATTCCGTTATTGATGCTTTGTTGGGATGTTTATATAGTTGTTCAATTGGGTTGCTGGGGAAGGTTGCAGAAGGTTGGAAGAAGGACGTGATTTGTTTTTGGTGCAAAGATGGAGTTTGGAGAAGAAGAGACGTTGGGGAAGGAGAAGATGGCAGTTTTGTAAATATGGGTTGACTCGATACCACTCGAGTTAAAAAATAATACTAACTCGTAATAAATCTTTAAAAATAATTATTCTAATGGGTTATGGGTAAAGTTACTAAACTAATTAATTATTGTACGAAATTAAGGATATCCCGAAGAGACGATGTCAAAATTGCAACAAGATGCATTCAGGGACATGCAGGGAGCCCCGTAGGTGCTACAACTGCGGAAGGACAGGACACATACTAAAAGAGTGTCGTCAGCCTCTGAAGCAACAACAGGAGTAGCCTGAGAAAGAGAAGGCACCAGCTCCTATTCGCTACCCGGCACCCTGCACAACTGGCAAACAAAGGGAAGGCGTAACTCTATGCAGTTGAAGTTGACGACGTTGAGGAGGATGATCACACCGTCCGAGGTAACATTCTAATCGAAAGAGTCTTTGTGGATGTTTTATTTGATTTGGGGTATACACATTCATTCATCTCATCTCAAATAAACAAGAGGTTAGGACTCCAAGCATCCCCATTATCCAAGTCCTATAGAGTCACTACTGCAATAGGAGACGGTGAAGTCACAACTTTAGGAGTGACTAACCTATCCATAGATATTCAAGGGAAACCCTATGTGTGGAACTTTATCATGTATGGGTTAAAAGGGTAAGATGTACGATTGGGAATGGACTGGTTGTCTACACACCAGGCTTTTCTTTACTGTAAAGGGGAAGAGAGTGGTGATAAAACCTTGTAATTGTGAGATGGGAATCATTTCCAAGGGTCATTGCATGATCCATCTGCTTGTATCGTATCGATCAATGAGGCAGATGAGTTCTTTGGTGACGGATGTAAAGTCTTTTTGACTACCTCAGTTGAGTCTAAGTCAAAACCCATAGAGTTGTCCTTGATTCTTGTGGTAAAAGAGTTTCCCAATGTATTCCCAGAGGAACTTCCAGGGTTACCTCCGAAGACGGGCAGTGGAGTTCACCGTTGACCTAGCACCTGGAGTAACACCAATTTCTAAAGCCCCATACCGCATGGCTCTAGCAGAACTCAAGGAAGTAAAGAGTCAACTAGAAGAGTTGCTGCAGGTAGGTTTCATCCGAGGATTGATGACTTGTTTGATCAAGTGACTGGTGATTTGGTCGGTACCCCTTACCGAGGATTGATGACTTGTTTCATCCGATTCTTGACTGTCATCAATCCCATAACTTGGAAGCTAGCAGCAGTGGTTTTTGCTCTGAAAATTTGGACACTACTTGTATGGAGCCCAGTTCGAAGTCTTCACTGACCACTAGAGTTTGAAGAATATCTTCACCTAGAATGACCTTAACCTCCTAGAATATGGTAGCAGACGCGTTGAGTCGGAAGGGCAAGGTAAACAAAGGTTAGCAGCTAGCTAGACTTTGGACCATGTCAGCAGAAGTGGTGGCTATCAACCCTGTGAGCAACGAGCAGGATTACTTGCAAATTTGGTTATTTCCAATGATTTAGTAGACCATGTTACAAATGGGTGATGAGGAGCTGAAGGAAATGTTGGACAAGACTTCTGACATTGTAGCTGATTCTAATAATGTGATTAGATTTATAAGGTTGTGTGTACCAAAGGATGATGCACTGACGTGGAATATCTTGGATGAGGCTCATCGCTCAAAGTTCTCGATTCACCCTGGAGTTACTAAAATGTATTAGGATTTAAAGCGAACCTACTAGTGGATTGGGATGAAGAAGGATGTTGTGGATTTTGTCTCCAAGTGTCAGACTTTCCAACAGATCAAGCCCAACATCAACTACCTGGAGGACTATTGCAACCTTTAGAAATATCAACTTGGAAATGGGAGTGTGTCACATGCGATTTTATTGCAAAGTTCCCAAGACCTCAGAAGAGCATGACTCCGTATGGGTGGTTGTAACGACCCAGCCCAAAGTGCAACGTAATGGGCTAAGTCATTTCTTTAAAATGGGTACCCCGGAAGTTAAAGATCTATAGTTCATTCCCACCTATAAACAGGATCTTCTCCCAGTAGGTATTAGATGTCGGACTATGTTGAGGGATCTCACAATGCATTGTTTTGGAGTATAGTTTGTAACGACCCAGCCCAAAGTGCAACGTAATGGGCTAAGTCATTTCTTTAAAATGGGTACCCCGGAAGTTAAAGTTCTATAGTTCATTCCCACCTATAAACAGGATCTTCTCCTAGTAGGTATTAGATGTGGGACTAAGTTGAGGGATCTCACAGTGGTTGTGGACCGACTAACTAAGGTAGCTCACTTTATCCCCATGAAATCAATGAGAACTGCAGAATACCTCGATGGATTGTATGTCGATAATATTGTCAAGTTGCATGGGATTCCAAAGGAGATAATCTCAGACTGAGATCCCCTATTCACCTCACATTTCTGGAAAGCTTTCCAAAAAGCCATGGGGACCCAAATCAAGATGATCACAACATATCATCCCCAAACTGATGGTCAGAATGAGAGAACTATTCAAACTTTGGAAGATTTGTTAAGAGCTTGCATACTTGACTTGGGAGGTGATTGGGAAAAACACTTAGCTTTCGCTGAATTCACCAACAATACCTCTTACCAAGCTAGTATAGGGATGGCACCATTTGAAGCCTTATATGGTAGACCTTGCAGATCTACGTCGTGCTGGGCTGGAGTCTACCGAAGTAGTTATAGTCGGGCCAGAGATGGTGAGGGAAGTAACTAAACGGCGAAACTCATTTAGCAAAGGCTTAAGGCAGCTCAGGATCGACAAGAGAGTTATGATGCCGATACTCGAAGGAGGGACCAAGAGTTCCAAGTTGGGGAGTTTGTGTACCTAAAGACATCTCCTACGAAGGGGTTGATAAGATTTAGAACATAAGGGAAGTTGAAGCCAAGATTCATAGCACCGTTCCCAATCTTGGATCGAGTTAGAAATTGTGCATATAAACTAGCATTGCCACCAAGCCTAGTTGGAGTACACAATATTTTTCATGTGTCAATGCTAAAGAAATATGTACGAGATGAAGATCAAATCATCACAAATTTTGACGACTTAGAGGTACAATCAAATTTAACCTATGAGGAAAAGCCGATTCGCATCCTGGCAAGAGAAAATAAGACACTCAGGAACAAGGAAATTCCTTTGGTAAAAATATTGTGGAAAAATTAGGGGTTAGAGGAAGCCACATGGGAGACTGAACAAGAAACGGAAGAGAAGTACCCTAGCCTATTCGTGGCATAAAATTCTTATAATTGTAGTAGCATGAACTGATCCCGAAAATAAAATTTATCAAGATTTTTCTATTGCCCGTTATGATATTTCGGGGATGAAATACTTCCAAGTTGGGGAGATTTTAAACACTATTAAAATATATATATATATATATAATAAAATAAAATAAAATATTCGACTCGCTCTGAGAAGGATCGAATGTTGGATTATTATTATTATTATTATTATTATATGATTATTATATTTTCTCCTGTACCCGGTTACCTGGTTATATTTTATTCTTTACCCGGTTACCCGATTAAATGAAATACGGTTGTAGGGGTGTTTTCACATACCCTAGCCATCATTTTCATTTTTATATTTGTGAAAGAGGACATCATTTTTGGTGCCTAGTTCTCCTCTTCCTTACCGGTGCTTCTTCCTTACTTGGGTATCCTTCCTATCTCCCTCTTCTTAATTTTCTTGCATACATATTCTTTTGAATTGATAATAAGCTTGATAAACATGAGAATTAAAGTCTAAAATCAATAATAAACAACAATAACTAAACTTAAAACTGGAATCCCGTCCATGGCCGAGTAGTTTGAAATTTTTGCAAGATGGTCGACCGTAAAAACATTTGCAAGGCATTCCCTCACAACCCTAACGTCCTCTCTCGCTGCAAGGTTGAAGGGAGGGCTCTCCGTGTCCCTGGTTTCCAAGTGGTGGCGGAATTACAGCAGGTTATGGGCGGAGTTGTAGGGGACGACGCTGTGGAGGAATTCCAAACATCTATTCCAGTTCGCTGGCCCAGGCTCACGCCGTGCATGCTCACAGCGTTTGGCCTTGACGTTGGGTTGTGGCAAGGGAAACAGTTAGTGGAGTCGTGATCTGGTTTTGGGTTGAAGAAGAAGGCGTCACAGGCCTGGTTTTGGTGCAGGACGGTGTCACCTGGGATGCAGCTGTAAAACATGGACGTTAGGTTTAAAGACCGTGAGAATAAATAAATAAATAAATAAATAAAAATTGACGCGGATGCGGTCTGTAAAGGACCGAATGTGTTATATTCTTTACCCGGTTAATTATTATGTTTTATTATTTACCTATTTATTTACCCGGTTACCCGGTTAAGTGAAGTACGGGTGAATTGATATGATTGGTCATCACGATTATTATGATCATTAGTCGACCGGTCATGGTTCGACCTAAGGCCAAACCCCTGGTCTTGGGTGGGTGATGACTTGGTGAGTGGGAGGAAAAGGGAGAACGAACTTTAGCCAAGTGATACCTATTCATGAATGGGCGGTAGGGTAGGGTGTAAGAATTTAATTGAGGGACTCGTTGAGTTGTATATATATATAGTTGTGAAGATTGTGGGAAATCCTTTTCCCTAGCCGTCCACTCCTTCTTGTCTCCTCTCCGTCCCAGCCACCCTCCTCATTGCTGCATGAGTATCTCGTCCCTTTTCTTATTTCTTTTACATTAGGACTCTTGCATGCATATTTTTAATTGATAGTAAGCTTGTTAATCATGGGAATTAAAGTTGTAAATCAACAAGAAAAGAACTAAACTGAACTGAAATTGGAATCCCGTCCATGGCCGAGTAGCCTGAAACTTTGGCAAGATGGGCGACCGTAAGAACAATTGCAAGGCAGTCCCTCACACCCCGACGACCTCTCTTGCTGCTGGGTCGAAGGGAGGGCTCGCCATGTCCCTGGTATTCCGGTGGGTGGCGGAATTGCAGCTGTGAGGGGGCGGAGTTGCAAGGGTGACGGAAGTGGCGACGTTCTGCTGCAATTGATGCTGTAATGGAAGCTTCAGAGGGGTAAACGCCGGTTGTGCTTCGTTGACAGCATCATGGGTTCCATCACAGTAGTTCAGGCCGCCGGAATAATCCACTACAGACCACCTTCTCGCCGGAATTCATGGCAGCGACGTGCAGAAGTGGGGAGAACGACCATACTTCATGCAACGTCCAAAGGTGGCCAATCTTTCCTGTTTTGATGCCAGCCTGAGGTCGTGGAACATCTGAATTGGAGCAAGGTGCAAGAAAGGAGGGGTCTTGAGGCTGGGAGAAGAAGAACAGGCCAGGAGTTGGGCGCCATGGTGCAGCACATGGTCGTCTTGGATAGCTGCTGTAAAACACGCACATGAGGCTTCCTCGCTTGCTGATTTTATCTTGTTGTTGATGCTTTGTTGGGATGTTTAAATGGTGGTTCAATTGGGTGCCAAGATAAGGGTTGGAGGAGAAGGATGAACCTGTTTTTGGAGAAGAGAAGAATGGCGACGGGAAGAAGAAGAAGAAGGGTGGCAGTTTTGTAAATATGGGTTGACTCGATACCGACTCGAGTTAAAAAATAATACGAACTCGTAATAAATCTTTAAAAATAATCATTTTAATGGGTTATTGGTAATGTTACTAAACTAATTAATTATTGTACGAAAATTTATTATCTCAAAAGAAAATATACTAATAATAATAATTAAATACTTGTTTATGAATTAATAATTACTTTATTATTTGTTAAGTGTTAATTATGATTTAGATAATTAATTTAAAATGTAAAGTAGGACTTAAATAATTATGTCACATGAATAATTAATTATCTCACTAGATTTGTTGATAATTTAATATTTAATATTTTTGAAAATGATATATATATTAGATATTTAGCTGCATGCATTCCTACTCGAATAAAATTATACTTATGTATAATTTTATGTTCTCGTTCAGATTAGGATCGTTGGTCGCAGCTGCGAGTTTGAAATATCCAGGTCCGTATAATCATTTGAAATGTTGTACTTTCCCTTGTTGGCAGCCCTGGTCGGCCTGAGCCCAGATTCGACCACCATGCGCTGTAACGCAATCGGGGTCAAGGAATTGACTCAGTCCGACACAGGGCCGCACCTTTAAAATTACTATGTGTGTCCGTATAATCATTTGAAATGTTGTATGTCGTATAATTATTTAAAATGTTGTATTTTCCCAAACTGGTATAATTATATAAAATGTTGTATTTCCCCAAACTGGTATAACTATATGAAATGTTGTATTTTCCCAAACCGGTAGCCTTGTCGGCACTAATCTCAGAATGAGCTGGGAGACAATTTCTAATCTCAGAATGAACTGGGAGACCATGACTAATCTCAAAATGAATTGGGAGACCACCTAATCTCAGAATGAGCTTGGAGAGACCATGACTAATCTCAAAATGAATTGGGAGACCACCTAATCTCAGAATGAGCTGGGAGACAATTTCTAATCTCAGAATGAACTGGGAGACCATGACTAATCTCAAAATGAATTGGGAGACCACCTAATCTCAGAATGAGCTGGGAGACAATTTCTAATCTCAGAATGAACTGGGAGACCATGACTAATCTCAAAATGAATTGGGAGACCACCTAATCTCAGAATGAGCTGGGAGACAATTTTTAATCTTAGAATGAACTGGGAGACTATGACTAATCTCAAAATGAATTGAGAGACCACCTAATCTCAGAATGAGCTGGGAGACCATGACTTATCTCAGAATGAACTGGGAGACAAATTACTAATCTCAGAATGACCTAAGAGATAATTACTAAAGACTTGTGTAATAATAATAATAAAAACGAGCGAAATGATAATAGGGATTATATTGACTTGTTTCATTTAATTATGCGGCTTAGTGGTTTTATCACTAATGGCGGAATTGCCTCCGTAGGTGAGCAGCATTGGACTGAAGAATAGAAGTGTGGTTGGTGGTTCTTTTACCAACCTAGGTATGGTGAATCGATAATAAAAATTGGACTTCCTTATTATTCTCCTGTGTTATAAATGTGGCAATGGGAAACGGTCTGAGACTATGGGACAGTTATTTTATATTTTAGAGAACATGATTTATTGTTATGATTTATATTATATGTTGCGAGACTTATTTACTGTATTTAAAATCATGTTCTGGAATGCTACATTTACATTAACTATATTTTTAAGTAACATCCGGTCTGGTTCGAGGCGGTCGTTACATTAGGCTTCATCCTTGGCTATTTTATTCTGTTATTGATGCTTTGTTGGGATGTTTATATGGTTGTTCAATTGGGTAGCTGGGGAAGGTTGTAGAAAGTTGGAAGAAGGACGTGATCTGTTTTTTGGGTGCAAAGATGGAGTTTGGAGAAGATGGCAGTTTTGTAAATATGGGTTGACTCGATACTGAGCCGAGTTAAAAAATAATACTAACTCGTAATAAATCTTTAAAAATAATTATTCTAATTGGTTATGGGTAAAGTTACTAAACTAATTAATTATTGTACGAAATCACCACGAGTAATAAAAATAAGGTAATGATAAATTGTCGATAATTAATCTGCGTAATACAAGAGATTAAATTAAATTGGAGGATTATAAGTAATTAATAAAATAAAGATTTTACCTTTACCATATTAAATTTAATATTACGTCAATAAAGTGATTATTTTAATAATAAGTCAGTAAGGTAGAAAATAGGTTAATAAATTATAATCGGGTAAAAATAACATGCGTTGAACCTAAATAACGTGCGTTTAAGGGTGTGGCCCCGTGTCGGACTGAGTCAAACCCTAGTTGCACTCGGTGCATGGTTGTCGAATCTGGGCTCAGGCCGACCAGGGCTTCCAAAATGGAAAAATACAACATTTTAAATAATTATACAGACCTGGATAGTTTGCAATTGAACTCACAACCGTGACCGACGATCATAATTTGATCAAGAAAATAAAATTATACTCATTCGTGTAGAAATGCATGCAACTAAATGACTTAATATATCATTATTAAAACTTGAAAACATAAAGCATACAACATTCAACAATATTAAACATTTAATTCTCACCATTTACAATAAGTCTAGTGAGATAATTAATTATTCGTGAGACGAAATCATTTAAGTCATTCTTTACATTTTAATTAATTATTTAAATCACAATTCACACTTGACTAATGATAAATAATTATTAAGTTATAACCAAGTATTTAATTACTATTATTAGTATATTTTCCTTTGAGACGATAATTACTTAACCAATGATCTCGACGATTTCGCTTACGATTTTAATCTTTAATTACTATCATTATTAATAGCAACTTTGTGAGTACTAGATACTTAATTCATTAAATAAAAGCTTGGGTATTCGTATAATAATTTATTAACTTTTTATAAACTCTGAATATTTAACCGGCAATTATTTAAAATGATTTGTATTATCCCAATTCAATGATAATACTAATTTAAATTATTTTAAATTATTCAACTCAATAAAGACTTGAACTTTATTTATTTTCCCTAAACTATTTAGGTTCAACGCTTGTGATCAGTGCACTATTATAGTTTAATAGCATATTTTTCTACCTTACTAACTCGTTATTAAAATTATCAACTTTATTTATCTAATATTAAATTTAATATGGTAAAGGTAAAATCTTTATTTTATTAATCACTTATAACCATCCGATTTAAATTAATAACTTATAGTACACCTATTAATTATCAACCGTTTATCATTACTGTAATTTTATTACTCATGACGATTTCGTATAATAATTAATTAGCTTAGCAACCGGAACCCATAATCATTAAAAATAATAATATTAACACGAGTTATGACTTATTATGAGTTACTTAGGCAGATATAAGCTTCGCCATTTCCACATCCATGTCAAGCCTCTGGGTTTTTTTAAGGATTTATTATGACTTAGTATTATTCTTGACTCGAGCCAGTGTCGGTCAAAATTTATTTACAAGTTTGCCACCGGAGTGTTTCTTTGTGAGATCCCCCAACTTAATCCCACATCTAATACCTACATGGAGAAGATCCTGTTGATAAATGAAAATGGATTATAGATCTTTAACTTAGGTTAACCATTTTAAAGAAATGACTTATGCTCATTACGTTGCACTTTGGGCCGGGTCATTACAACAAGAAAAAAAAACACCAATATTTCTCCTCATGACCCTATTATATTTTGGAGGACGAAAATTCCCAAGCTGAGGAAATTGTAAAACCCTTAAACAAATAATTAGGTTATTTTATTTAGGGTTTTCTAAATCTTAGAACGAATTATAAATATTATTTAATTAAATTAATTCTGGAAAAATAATATTATAAATTATCGATTTTGACCTTTAGCATATCGGTATAATGATATTTATAATATTTTTAGGATTTAATATCCATTCGTATTACATTAATAATTACTTTTTGACTTTACGTTATCACACAAATAACTTTTTAAATTCCACACATATTTATAAAATTTAATGTAGTGACTTCTTAAATTCTACACATATTCTTCTATATAAAAGAGATTTCTATTGTTAAATCAAACATCCTCTAGATAGTTTGTGAGTACATTTGACTCACAAAGGAAAGGCTTTAGGATCGCATGTCATAGTTGTGGGTTCCTCATCACAATACGAGGTTCATATAATTATTTGAAATATTGTATTTTCCCATTTTTGGCAGCCCTGGTCAGCCTGAGCCCAGATTCGACCACCATGCATCGAGTGCAACCAGGGTCAAGAAATTGACTCAGTCCTACAAGGGGCCACACCCTTTAAAAAAATTATTATGTGGGAGTCCTGGTCGACTTGAGTAAATATCCGACCACCATGCACCGAGCGCAACAGGGGTCAATGAATTGACTCAATTTGACAGAGGGCAGCACCCGCTGAAAGATTAAATACATGCCCCCATGCCGAAAGGGGTGGCAAGGCGCAGTGGCACAAGACGGCTCATTTTGCACTTGTGATACCGAGAGGGTGAGTCAATGGCAAATATCGGTAACTACAGGCCGTGGGCCACGCAGCATGTGTGCGCATGCATGGGATTGTAGCTGGATGGAGTGGCCACCCCCCAACATAATTGGAGCACAGCATAGGCTCATAATTACAAAAGTCTCGAGAAATGATAATAGGGATTATATTGACTTGTTTCATTTAATTATACGGCTTAGTGGTTTTATCTCTAACGGGGAATTGCATCCGCAGTATGAGCATGGAAGGATGGGTAGAGTCGGGACAACTGGAGGACTCTATTATTGGACTATTTTTTTATCGAGATTGTTTGCATGACAGTGTGATTTTAGTTTGGTTCATGACACTTAGAATATTTTGAGCATTTATTATATTAACTTTTATGTCAATAGTTTATTTAAAATCTCGAAAATTCGCAGAAACTTAATTTATGAGACACCTTGTTTTATATAGTAACACTTGGCTCGTGGCTCGGAACGGGTGGGTCATTATATTCTTCTTCCCTGCCGACACTTCTCTTCTCCAAACCCCATCCGCCCACCATACAAGTTGTCACTGCCGCCGATTGCCTCCGGCCACCGTCGATCGTCGCCACCCAGCCCCGCCGTGCCATCGAAGTGTTGCCCCGACCATCCCCGGCTGCCTTCCAGCCACCGCGACATGTGCATCACCACTCCTAACGACGCGCTCGTGTTGTCGATTCAGCCGCCGGCGAGCATTGCCACCACGATCGGGTTGTTGCCTTGACACCCTCGACCCTCTAGCGATCTTACCCGACCAGATCAAAACCCATCTCCGCCTAGGACGGCATCCATACATGCGAGATCGGCTCATAAACTGATCGACGAAAAGAGATTAGGATCGTCCTCCGACGCCGCAACGACTGTCGCCATGACTCGCGGCGAGAGGTTGCCAACGTGGACTATACTGGTGGCAGGACTTGGTTTTCTGGGCTTGAAATTCTGCTGTGTGTTGGAGAAAAAGGATGCAGCACCGGGTTGCAAGGAAAGCCACCGCCTTTGTCACATTCTTGAACTCAGTCCCACCAACCAAAGCAACTCCATCAACCCATCGGTGCAAGGGACAAGGTGAGCCAACCATTCGATCAAACACCCAGAGGGGCCGTCAGGAAATGTGGGGATCCCTGGCAATGCTTCCCTGCTATTTTCCATCTTGCTGAACTTACGAACTCGTCGACCATGGATGAATCTTAGTAATTTAGTTTGGCTTTCTTGTTGATTTAAAACCTCAAGGTCCCATGATTATTATAAATTATTATCAATTAAGATTAATGTAATTTTGATAACAATTTATAACATTAAAATTAACTGTTATTAAAACAGATCATGATATTTACTAACAAACAACAAAATAAATGAACAGTGATGTCTAAACATGAACTCTACGTGCTTGCACATGGATGAAAGAAAAGAAAAGAAAACAGGGAAGGTACCAAAACAAGGAGGATGCTCGCTCTGGCAAGGAAGAGGAGAAGATATTTGGAACTGGTGATGGTGAAGAAGAAGTAGTGACGGCTAGGGTATGGGAAAACACCCCAACACGAGAATTTAACTGGGTAGAGATGCTACCCAACTCCCTTAAAATATCCCACTCTCAACAAAATAAATTCTCCAACGTTCTATCCTTCCCAGACCGACTCAAAGATTTTTAAACAAGGTAATCAGTCATAATTATATCATTCATTGTACTGATATGCTAAAGATCATAATTGATTAGTTTATAATATTGATTTTTTTAAGAATTAATTATAGTAAATAATATTTATGGTTCGTTCTTAAGATTTACAAAACCCTAAATAAAATAACCTAATTATTATTATTAAAATTATTTTTTTTGGTATTTTACAATCTCCCCAATTTGGGAATTTTCGTCTTCGAAAATATAATATGGTCATAAGGAAAAAATAGGGTTTACAGGATGTCACAGGCATGTCATGGTCAGTTTAGAGACTTGTCCTTCCCATTACTGTGTTAGAGATTTAGACTATTTAGAGTGATCAAATATTCAGTCAGCTGAAGTTGGGCCGAATAGTGACTAGAGTATTTGGAGCACTCGAGACATTGCAGCACTTGTCCATCTTTGGTATGTCTCCACATCAGTCCTTCATTGGGACATGGTGCATATTGTGAGACGAAGTTATCAAAGATAACACATACAAGGAGTTTGATGTATGGAGATATTGACAAAGTTAGTTGGCGCATTAGTTGGACTACCGTGTGCCCTAGATAAATCCATTAGGCATAGTTTGAGGCCTACTTTGGAGAACTTGGACCTTCAGACAGATGTTTGTGGATGAAGGATGTTGTTATGACAGTGGAGTCGCTGAGGTACTTGGAGCCACTAAGGTAATTGTAGCATAGTGAGAGTTTGGACAAATGACTTGAGATGTACCAGTTCGAGGAGTTAGCAATGGATGAGGATGAGTAGCGAGGTGGATCTATAGTCCCATGAATACTGCATTGCTTCCCCACCTCTTCCACTAGTATATGTTTGTCCCAACAGTATTGTTAGCCACTCTTCAACTGATAGAAGCAAGAAAACATCGAGATTGAGCAAGATTACATTTGACTATGGATTTAGATGGTTGACCGGATTTTAGTCAATCTTTGAAGGGTAGATCTGTGATGGCTATTAAGAACCAGCTCATTGTTTATAGGAGCATTCACCCCAGATTTCAGGAGATAGTGTAAGGTCAGCATTGGATCACATTTGTACGTATCACCCCTATGATCCAGACCCTTCTAGATCAGACACACATGGTTCGATAACCTGAGACGAGATAATAGCAGCTACCTCTAGGAAGATAAACACATGGAGATGAACATGCCAGAGACAGTAATGGGTTTACAACATGATCAGGATCAGGCTTCAACATCTGAGTAGCACAACCGCCGTCCGAGATGCACAACCACCGTTTGAGTTGCCCAACCTCCTACCGAGATGCACTACCACCGACCAAATGTGCACTACCACCGTCCATATATTGCACTACAACCGACCAAGCGAAGTAGTAATTGTGGAAGTAAGGGCCAAGTAGTTACTTACCCTATAGGAGGACAACTACTTGAGGATTTTCTTAGCTTTGCACAGAGACCACATGTTATAGTTTCAGAGCATAGTAGGTTAGGGATTGAGGGACAAGATATAACTACGGTAACATCATCTGGGTAGAGGAAAGTTAGGCTTACGGGAATTATTCTAATGTGATGGCACAAGATGAACTTCACAAATGTCTTGCATACCATTGTCTTGACCTACCATCCTTAGGTCAGATGGGTTTTGCAAAGATAGGATCATCAGGTAACGTTAGTGACAGTCATCAAATGGATGTATATGGACAGAGCTGGAGAACATGATAGTATGACCTCTAGATGGGATGTTCCCTATGGTCTGATTGTTTAGTTAGCATGACAACAGATGTATTAGTTATAGCTAGGGTATATAGATCATGTAGATGGTCAGACATGTAGTGTGACCTCAGCCAACAAGAGGAGTTTGACTTTTATTAGAATTTTCACAAGATGATGGGTTACGAGAGGGAGCCTCCATTAGGGAGATAGTGTCTTCCATATGCTTCGCCAGCACGATTAGGTCCTTACCTTCAGACATAGGGTTTAGCCTTTACCTCGAGTATATTAGGTACCTTCGTGGTACTATATAGGACTTATAGTGCAGGTAGCCAATGACATATCAATTTGGAGGAGGCAACTTCACCCAAGCTTGGGAACGACACAGACAAGGATTCAGTGACCAAATCATGTTGACCAGATAGAGAGACATCAATGTATGCTCATCTTAGCTTACGGCTTTGCTTGAGAGTCTACTACAGCTCTAGTAGTCATGTGAGTGAAGATTAATGCTACAAATAGGTACGCGACGGCAGGTCACACACCACTGAAGAGTGGATGACACGTGTCAAACCTCATTATGAGTCCCCATAGACATGAGGAGAGATAGTGGTTCTTTGGGTCATTTGAACCCCATCTATTTAGAAGTGCATGACTAGTACGGTACCAAGAAACATATGCCTACTGTTAGTTGATTAAACTAGAGCCAGTTAGGAGCTGTCTCTTAGACTCATTATTAATTGGCTGTTCCATAGGCTGGCCACCTATGGTGGTGTCCAATCATGATGATCTTGGGAGACATGTCCATCGATTTACCCATATTTTTGAGCCACCTAATATCCTATATAGAGTTTTCCCATTACCCTTATAACTCATACGGAGATACTCAAACCACCACAGATAGAGTGATGTACATATCTAGTAAGATTTTCTCATATTAGTGTACGCTTCCAGCAGACCTGATATCAGACCATGAGAGGAAGTAACACATACTAGTTGGAGTCCTAGAGCAGGGTGACCAGTTTTCACGAAAGATCCAATCTCTTTCCATGTAACCAGAGATTAGACAGCGTTCAACCTTCACACGAGTATTTTACACTTACCCTTCTAGATATATCGTTTCTACTATATGTTTTTGAGATGGTTCAGATGAGCAAACGTTGACTAGTGCATGTGCCACAGACTAGAAGCAGACTCCACAATTCCATGCAGAGTATGTTCTCATACTCCTTGAGACACGCTATACATGTATAGGTGTTCTCGCCGCCATTCCACAATAGAGACCCCTTCAGTAGTAGTTAGTGGTTGTATAGATAGTTATGAGAGCTATAGTACATAGTAGAGTTATAGTAGCTATTATTGTTCCATTATCGAACAGAGTGAGATATTTGTCTCGAGACCAAGTTAGCTAGGACCTAGTCAGTAGATCGGTTCCTTTCCAGAGACACTTGAATGTTTGACCTAGACTGGCGACAGTAAACTATTGAACTCATTAGCATATAGCTTTACCTGGTACTAGAGTCCACCATATGCTACTAGGACTCGCAAGACACCCTAGTATAGCCCTAGAACCTGGAGTAGAGTGCCCTGAGGGTACACGTAGTTGACCTATTGCATTGATGATGATCACAGAGATATGGGTAGATGTTAGGCCGTACACATTGGAACGATATAGTTTTGCCTAATGTAGTTCAGACTAGTGCCCTATAGTACTCTAGAGTACCTGCTCGACTACTCAGTGGACCCTTAGGGGTGAGCTTAGGTTTTTCCCCGAGGTCATTGTATTTTAGTATCCATAGTTTGCAGGTGACCCTAGGAGTAGTCCAGCGAGATAACTCGAGCACTCATGGTCAGTCAAGCGAGATGATTCGAGCATGTATGGTCTGTCTAGTGAGATGATTTGAGTATGTATGGTCAGTCTAGCAAGATGATTCCATCATGTATAGCATGTTTCACCAGATGATTGGATCACGTATAGACCGTCCAACTAGATTACTAAGGAGCTAGTGAGCTTCATCAGAGTTTAGAGTTCCAGCATCATGTTAGTTTGTTTGAACGATAACTAACAGTTTACCAACGAGATGACATCTTTAGTTGAGTCCTCTGATCGCAGTTTATGTGAGAAATTTCAAGGACGGAATTTTTATAAGGATGAGAGTTTGTAAAACCTAGTTTTGGGTTAGGTTTTACATGCTGCAGCAGATTACCCGATTTGGTCAATCTCAGGTCGATTCAGGCCGAGCTTGAGCCAGAACAGTTTTACAGAATATGAGTATGAGGCTTAGATGGCCACATGAGCATGTTATAGAGGTTGAGTATGCCTGACATGCATATGATATTTTCAGATATGATATAGTAGAGAATGGGCTAACAGTGTACACAGTCTTTTTATGTTTACTAAATTTTATATATTTATATGTTTATTTATTTACTTTTTGATACTTGTATGTTATTATTTAATTGTATTTAATTACGTATTCTCCAATGATGACTATGATATTATTATTCATGATTAATCAAAATTAAATAATTGTTTCTTTATTTATGTATGTATTTATGGAATGATTATGTGATTTTATTTATTTAATTGTTTATATGAGTACTAACAATGAGTATATATAATATTTAACTCGGTGTTTAGCTTATTCACGTATACAGTATATGATATTATTATTTTATGATTATAGTATTGATTGTTTTTATGTATCTACTATCTATCTATTTATTAATGATTGTATGTATTTATTTATTTATTATTTGTTAATAGTTATTCTCTTTATTATGTCTTGATTTATGTATTTTGTGTTTAGTGGTATGTTTATTTAATATAGTCTTTTTATTAGGATATATTGATGATGTGAGCACACACCACAAGCATGCAAGAGATGTTAGTGTTTTATTTAGTAGTGGGTTCCGATGTACGTTTTAGAGTTAGAGGTCACCTTAGACGTGCATATATGCTTGGAGCTTGGACCACGAAGCCCGTAGGACTCTCCCTCTCTACTTGACTCCTTGCGTGTAGAGTTTTATCGTGTTTTGTACATAGGGCGGCATCGGCGTGTCTTTTATCGAATCCCTTGTATGTTAGGCCATTTAGCCGTGTTTTGTACGCCTGTATAATAAAACTACAAGGATGTGATCCCTTGTTGGTTTTCGAACCGAAGCTCCAGAAATATATGGTACAAGCTTCTTTCCCAAGCCTATTATATAAGTACATGCATTTTTACGGATTTCACGGACAAGAGAGTGAGCTGTATGGAGATATGTATGAATCGCACTAGTACTCCTTCAAACCATGAGGTAGTGCGGTGTATGATGGTACTGCGTAATGCAGTGCATTTCCAGAATTGTAGCACTAGCTTAACTGCTCCTTTTGCCACTCGAGTACTATGGTGGGTGATATGGAAAGTGTGAGGGCATAAGTGTTTTATGTATGAATATGATTATGAGTCATGCATGTGAGCTGACAATTGTTTAAGTATGTTTGCTTACTGCTCAGTGTGAGGCAAATTTGAAGTTTCATAAGTTTTCGTGGGTAATGGAATACCCATTTGCCAGATTGTATTAGTTATTTTCGGCTAGTAACATTCGTTACTGACGGTTTTTATATAATATATGTTGGTCATGAAAATCCTGAGCCGACTTTGGTGGGAGGACAAATAAATGCTACACACACTTGAGCTCAGCGCAGTTATTTAATTTCTTACTTTTATTTATGTTTGATGCGGTTTGACGTGTATTTAATAATTGCTTCCATTCTCATGACACCAAGAAGGTTGTTTCGATCTATTTTATCGATCGAGTCGTACCGACCGACAACTTTTAACATGACTCGACTTGATCGTAACATTTCTGATTCGGTTCTTAGGTAATCCAAAATTGGGGTGTTATACTTTCCATCATGAACATAAACACTAGACGACTATCGAGTATGACATTGCATAACATAAACATAGGCGAGCTATTTGAACTACAACTCTCCTTGCAACATAAACATGAGTCGTCTCATCTAATCAACAACATGACCTAGATCTTAACTACATGATCTACAAAATCATAAGTACATAAACATTATCACCCGTTCCACTTCCTCCATATATCACCTGCTATAGTACTCAATGGCATGGAACTCCATGAACCATGTTTCTGGAAAACATGCTGCATAGCACAATACCCACTATCTATTTACGCCCAGAGTAGGAGGGAAAAATTGGTGTACTCATCATAAATGTCTGCAACTCTCATGGGTGAAATCTAAAGCATTCATAGGGCCTATGTAAGGGAACATAGCACTGAAGAAACTTTGACTCCATCTCATAGTTTTTAGGGATCTCATCATTGAAGTTTTATTAAACTGTTGAACATAACGTTGGACGGCATCGATGGCGTTTTATCAGATCCCTCCAATGTCTGGCCATTAGCCATGTTTCTATACATGTTTAATAAAACTGCAAGGATGGGATCCCTTGTTAGTTTTCGAACTGAAGCTTTAGAAATATATAATATAAGCCTCTTCCCTAGACGTATTATATGAGTATGCCATTTTTAAGGATTTCACGAATAAGAGAGTGTGCGGTAAGGAGATATGTATGGACTACACTAACACTCCTTCAAACCATGAGGTAGTGTGGAGTATGAGGGTACTACGTAATGCAACACATTTTCGGAATTTTTGACACTAACTTAACCATTCCTTTTGCGACACGAGTTGTAACGACCCACCATTTTTCACGATATTGTGGGCCTTGCTGGCCAGGTGTTACTCAAAATTTAACAAAACCAACCCTATAACAACCGGTTCTAACCGGACCGGGTGTTACTTAAAAGGTTACATGAATAATATGAAAGCAAATAAGTCTAGCATTTCTAACTCAAAAGAACTTATTTTTCAAATGACAATGCATGAAGTAATTATCACACAGTCTTGGATCGTTTCCCATAGCCACGTTTATAACACAAGAAAAGTAAAAAGAGAAGTCCGCTTATTATCTGTTCACCACCTGAGTTGGTAGAAGAACCACCCTGTCGTCTCTTCGTCTTTAGTTCCAGCTACTAACCTGCGGAGGCAATTCCGCGTTAGCGATTAACCACTAAGCCCTATAATTAAATAAAACAAGTCCATAAACTCCCTATCATTATCTATAATATTAGCAATTGTGACCACATGTCCATTTATTAGCTAATGGTTCAGTCCACCATGTTCATTGATTGGCTGATGGGTCAGTCCACCATGTCCATCTATTGGCTAATGGGTCAGTCCATCATGTCCATTACCGGCTGGCGAGTCCAATCCGCCATGTCCGTTATCGGCTGGTGAGTCCAATCCACCATGTCCATTAGTTGGCTGATGAGTCAGTCCACCATGTCCATCTATTGGCTGATGGGTCAGTCCACCATGTCTGTAATTGGCTGGCGAGTCCAATCCGCCATGTCCAATTTATTAGCTGATAGGTGAGTCCATCATGTCCATTACCGGCTGGCGAGTCCAATCCGCCATGTCCGTTATCGGCTGGCGAGTCCAATATGCCATGTCCAATTTATTGGCTGATGGGTCAGTCCGTCATGTCCATTACCGGCTAGCGAGTCCAATCCGCCATGTCCGTTATCAGCTGGTGTGAGATCCCTCAACTTAGTCTCACATCTAATACCTACTAGGAGAAGATCCTGTTTATAAGTGGGAATGGACTATAGATCTTTAACTTTCGGGGTACCCATTTTAAAGAAATGACTTAGCCCATTACGTTGCACTTTGGGCTGGGTCGTTACAAATGGCATCAGAGTCCGACCTGGTTCCGTGTTAGATGGTGGGCTGGATTAGAAATGTTGGTTAGGCTGCCGGTCACGGGCCAGAAAGGTTGTGGGCTGGGGCTAGCAACGGGCCAAGAATAGGCATTTCGGGGACGAAATTCCCTAAGGTGGGTGGATTGTGAGATCCCTCAACTTAGTCCCACATCTCGGGGTACCCATTTTAAAGAAATGACTTAGCCCATTACGTTGCACTTTGGGCTGGGTCGTTACAGCTGGTGAGTCCAATCCACCATATCCATAATTGGCTGGCGAGTCCAATCCGCCATGTCCAATTTATTGGCTGATGGGTTTGTCCATCATGTCCATTACAGGCTGGCGAGTCCAATCCACCATGTCCAATTTATTGGTTGATGGGTCAGTCCATCATGTCCATTATTTGATTATGAAGGGCGTAGCCCATGTCGGACTGAGTCAATTCCTTGACCGCGGTTGCACTCGGTGCATGGTGGTCGAATTTGGCTCAGGCCGACCAGGGTTCATAGAAAATACAACATTTTAAATAATTATACGGACCTGGATATTTCGAACTTGTAGCTGCGACCAATGATCCAAATCTGAACGAGGACATAAAATTATACATAAGTATAATTTTATTCGAGTAGAAACACCTTCAACCAAATGACTAATATATATATATATCACTATTAAATTTTCAACAATATTAAATATTAAACTATTAATGTGATATAATCATTTAAATCCTACTTTACATTAATTATCTAGATCATAATTAACATTTAACAAATAATAAAATAATTATCAACTTATAATCAAATATCTAATAACTATTATTAGTATATTTTCCTTTGAGATGATAATTACTTAACCACAATCTTGATAATTTAGTTTACAGGTTTTAAATCTTTAATCGCTATCCTTATTCATAGCAATTTATTTAAATAAGTTGTACAATTAAATTATTTAAAATAATTTGTATTATTTTAATTTAAAAATATTATTAATACAATTATTTTAAATTATTTGACTAAATAAAATTTTGAACTTTATTTATTTTCATTATGCTATTTAGGTTCGACGCTAGTGATTGCTACCCAACAATAGTTTAATAACTCATTTTCTATATTACTGACTCATTATTAAAATAATCACTTTATTTACCTAATATTAAATTTAATATAGTAAAGGTAAAATCTTTATTTTATTAATTACTTATCACTGTCTGATTTAATTTAATCGCTTGTTGTGTGCCGATTAATTATCGACCGTTTATCATTACCGTATTTTTATTACTTATGTCCATGTCGATTTCGTCCAATAATTAATTAGTTTAGTAACTTTAACCCATAACCCATTAAAATAATTATTTTTAAAGATTTATTACGAGTTCGTATTATTTTTAACTCGAGTCGGTATCGAGTCAACCAGTATTTACAGATTTGCCACCGTGAGCTTCTTCTTCTTCTTCTTCTTCCCGTCGGCCCTTCTCTTCTTCCAGCTTCGTCCTTGGCACAACTCAGATCACGCCCTTCTTCTTCTTCCCTATGCAACCTAATTGAACAACCATCTAAACATCCTAATCAAGCATCAACAATGAATTAAAACAGCCAAAGATGAAGCCTAACGTCCACGTTTTACAGCAGCTATCCAAGGCGACGTCCTGCACCAAACCAGGCCTGATATCTTCCTCTTCAACCCAACACCAGACCACGTCCTTCACTCCCTTCCCTACCAATCCAATTGGAAGCATAAAGCTTGTGCTTTACAGCAACTATCCACGTCAAACTCCGTCCTGCGCCAAGGCGAGCGACTCCTGGACAGTAGCACCACCGGGACTGCAAGGTGCACTCCGTCCGGCCAACAGCACCGCCGGGAACACTTCCCTTCTCCCTGCACGACAACCCAACGTCAAGGCCAAGCACTGTGAGCATGCACAGCGTGAGTCTTTGGCCAGCAAACTGGTTTGGACGTCTGGAATCTCCCACAGTGTCGGACACTACAACTACTCCCATAACCACTAAAATTCCGCCACCCATTGGAACCTAGGGACAAGGCGACGCCACCCTTTGACCCTGCAGCCAGAGAGGTCATCGGGGTGTGAGTGTAAACCCCGTGAATCGAGTCAGGGTTTTACGTTACCGAACCAGTCGGTTCAACCGTTAGTTCGAGTCGAGTCAGTTTTATGAACCGCGTGCTGAGTCGAGGCCAGCCGTGAGTTATGAGCGATGAGAGTCAGGTGTACCTGAATATATGATGATAACATCGAGAAGATGGTGAGATATGAGTTATCAGAATATATGTGTGAGATCCCTCAACTTAGTCCCACATCTAATACCTACTGGGAGAAGATCCTGTTTATAAGTGGGAATGGACTATAGATCTTTAACTTCTGGGGTACCCATTTTAAAGAAATGACTTAGCCCATTACGTTGCAACTTTGGGCTGGGTCGTTACAAATGGTATCAGAGCCGACCTGGTTCCGTGTTAGATGGTGGGCTGGATTAGAAACGTTGGCTAGGCTGCCGGTCACGGGCCAAAAAGGTATTAGAAACGTTAGCTAGGGCTGCTGGTCACGGGCCAAAAGGTCGTTGGGCTGGGGCTAGCAACGGGCCAAAAATAGGCATTTCAGGGACGAAATTCCCTAAGGTCGGTGGATTGTGAGATCCCTCAACTTAGTCCCACATCTAATACCTACTGGGAGAAGATCCTGTTTATAATTGAGAAATAAGTGTGGCTGCTGGGAAACGGTCTAAGACTGTGGGAACCTTTATTTTATACTTGTTTTAATTATTATACTCGGCATTTAGTAGTTTCATATTGGTAACACCTAGCCAGCTAGGCCCACAATATTATTGTGAAAAATGGCGGGTCGTTACAATATGAAAGTATGCATTATTTTTTTTCTTTTTATATGTTTGATCGTAGAAATAGTTTTAGGCCGAATAACGCGTTAGGACGCGTTGGATTATATTCGGGTGGGTTACTAGTTATAGAACATGCCATTTGGATGTTGTTGTGTTTGTTTTATTTTATGGAGTTTTTCCGTATTTTTCTAGATTTTTTTTAGAATTTATTACGAACTAGTTATTATTTTGACTCGAGTAGGAATCGAGTCAATACTTATTTACGAAACTGCCACTAGAGCATTTCTTCTCCCTCCCGACCCTTCTTCACCCAAACCCTCGCCGTTGTGTGCTTGCCGCCGCCGTCGCCGACGCCGCACTACCGCCGATCGACGCCGCTCTGCCTTGCCGCGCCGTCGCCGTGCCGCCCCGACCAACCCCGGCCACCGATTGCCTGCCGGCGTGCCACCGCGATACCACGAAGCTGCTTCGGCCGTCGTCACTTCGGGCTGGATTCTGCTGCCGTTCGGTCGCCGTCGCAGCCGCTGTGACCACCAGTCTCACCCTCTCGCTGTCGCCGACATTTCTCCAAACGTCCCGACCGCCGTCGAGGCCGGCCGTAGCCCCGATCGGAGCACGCCGCCACCGCCCCCCATTTTCGACGGCGCCGTTGACGGCCATCGCCGCCTCGGCTACTTTGTTTGACACCACCATCGGACCAAGCTCGTCGAGCTGGTGCCGATAGACCCCCTGATTGCCCCGTCCCGAATCATCGTCGGAAAACCGCCGGAATCCGCCAGAAAACTGCCGGCACCGCCGGAAAATTGGATTCGTGGGAAATTTGCCGGATCATCCGCCGAACGCACCCGGTCCAATCTGATCGGACTTCTGATGCTGCTACGTGCCGAACCCGAGTTTCGAGCCACGAAACGAAAACCCTAGCCGTCGCCGATTTTCGACGACGCGAGGTATAATTTATTTTAACTTAATTATTTGAAAGTATTGATTATTAGAATTACATGCTATGATTGGTGAATTGTGTGTTATAATAATATATATAAATGTAGATTTGATTAAGGATAAAATATGAAATATGTTTGATTGAGTGGTGTTAAAAATGGAGACTAAGAAACTAATTAGGGTAACTAGGTAATGATCATGATCTAATGCAAACTTGCTTAAGTAGACTTGGTAGAATTGATGTAGGTTGATGTGTGTTGATTGATGCGTGATTGTGTTGATTGTGTTGATTGTGTGTAAATGCTAGAGGAGTTTGCTCTCCTGTGCCAGATTGATATTAGTTATTTTTCCTGGGCCGGTAACACTCGTTACTGACGATTTTTCTATATATATGTAGGTGAGGAATGCGAGCGATGAAAGCTGTCGGGACTGCGGAGGAGTAGCACGGAACCGCACACACATGTACCTGCCGCGTGTAATGTATA
The DNA here is from genome assembly GCA_033002965.1 of Piper betle. NCBI lineage: Eukaryota > Viridiplantae > Streptophyta > Magnoliopsida > Piperales > Piperaceae > Piper > Piper betle. Next base: position 920 of record JAURVB010012968.1, on the reverse strand, counting down.
ATGATGATGTGGTAATGCTATGTGAATGATAAATTTTGATGTGTTTGTTTGGATGAATTACTTATTATGAAATGAACGGATAGATGTGAATGAGTAGGGAGCCTTGAGCTCAGCCTCGGCTTAGATGAAAACAAATGAGATAATAATGGAATGTCGCAGTAGATTGTTATGTTTTGTCGTATTTTGATAAAATATTTGTATACCTTTGTTGTGGACAGGTTGGCCCTTATTGCACTTTTAGGGGAAACTTTGTCCGTTTTTACGTAGTAGTATATATTTTCTTTTGGTTTCTCATTTATTGTTTTGTCTTGTTTTTGCTTGTACATCATAGCATTCATGTAGGACCGCGTTAGAACCCAACTGTTCCCATTGACGCATTTCATGTTTGCATCTCCATCTTAAGACACCGAGGGCAGATCTGGGTCGGCTTAACCGAACCCAGTAGATTAGCGAACGGTTCGGTTGCCGGTGACATTTCCGGGTCGGTTCATGGGTGAGCCGAAACGGTGTGTTACAGTAGTGGTATCAGAGCTAACCCTTGGTTGATTAAGATGGTAGATGCATTACAGGTTACATGTGTGCCGAAGCTGCTCCGAGCTGTACCGACAGGTATTTTTCTGCCTTTATGTTTTGGTTCACAGATTTTCTTACCTAACCAGTGGTGTGATAGGGTGATTAGATTAGAGTAGGGTGCACAAACAGGATGGTGAACTGGACCCGCCAGACGTAGATCAGGACCCCATTGCCTTCATTGGTCAGACAAGACAGTCCCGACCATGGTCACAGTGACACCGCATCTAGTCAATCGAGGACCACCATGTCACCAGCGAGGACCAGCGTGTCAGTGTTAGCTAGTCGACGTAGTGAGAGCCGTCACCGAGACGGTTGATGTGATAGTTACCGCATCAGAAGTGGTCGAC